>JAOEGS010020118.1:3866-24157 GCA_025447755.1 Corythornis vintsioides
CATAATATATAGCAAAACATGTAGATTCCAATGTAATGTAATTGCCTTCTGGTTTTCATGAAATGGAGATTTTCTGCCCTGACTACTATCAAATCAGAAACATGTGACGAGTGTGAGTTACCACTTTAGGACTTTCAGGATCATGATAGTATCTTTCAAGGACTGAAGCTCATTCTTTCTAGAAAGGATTTCTGCAGCCAAATAAACTCAGGTAACATTCAAATGACAAGCAGGGATTTCTGAAATGTAATCCATCCTCTAAGAACTATGAATTAGCTCTGGATGTGACTTCCTTTTCTAGATGTATTTTGTAAACAAACAAATTGTTCTTAAAACTTCATAACTGCAATTCAGGGGTATCTCTTCTTTCTTTAATGTCAGGAGCATTTTGTTTTTCTAAATTAAATAAGTGACTATGCAGACATATCCCTCAATCAGCAAAATAAGTTATTTTTAATAGAACAGCAAAAAAAAAAACAAAACAAAACCAAAAAACAACAGGAAGAACTGACAGGAAAGAGCTGGAGTAAAAAAAAGAAAAAAAAAAAAATTAAGCCAAGGAGCCGTTAAAGAAAACAAGAAAATAAGTGTACAAAAGCATTAACTCAACTTCACTTTTGCTGTATTAGAAAATTACATCTCCTGAATCCTAACTGACATGTAAATTTCCCCAGGAAAGCACTGCATAAGGTAATGACAAAAAGTAAACCAGAAACTTTTAGAGTTACACAGTCTGTTTGTTGTTAACTTCCTTTTCCTTCCCCATTATATTTTCAAAATTGCTTAAAAAGTAATGAGACCATTAGGGAAATGAAATTCATGTTGCCACTTTCTCTGAAAGCTAAAATTTTGCTAAAAAAAAAAAAAAGAAATGAAGAGTACATCTATTGAGTTACATGTTTATCTGGCTGAAAACTCTATCTTGTTACATAGCTGCTTATATACTACTTCCTAACTTAATTCTCTGACAGCAATTCTGTATCATGCCCCACTTTTAAGTTAAATTATGTCCTCTAATAGGAATGCAGGAGAGATAGCCTTGTGATGTAAGAACTAGACTGGAACTATGGCACAAAGGCATCACCACCACAAATGACCTTCTGCATGCTACTTAAATCTTCTCCCTTACTACTCCATCAGTAAATGTGAAGTGCCTCAAATGTGAGCAAATGTGAACTTCTAACCTATGTGAAAGGTTAGAAATCAGACGCCAATTTTTTACTATATATCATATACACAAGAAAAATCTTGCATAGAAAATAATTTCAAATAAGAAAAGGAAATATCCAGACTTTCTACAAAGCTTTGGTGATAAACATGGGCAAAACATAGATAACAGTTTTGAAATCCTGCAAAAATAAAAGCCCTACTCCCTGTGAATGGATTTTTTTAGCACCAGGATTAAAGCAGCCGGAAATCTTGTCTGTACTATACTTCCACTCACAGACCTTGACACTTTAATGCCAGATCAAAGAAAGAAATAAGATCTGTGAAGCTCAATTGCTTTCTCATCATCTGACTTGTAGTATCAGCCTTGTTCTGGACAGTGCCTCGGGAGCTGGGAGCCACATGGGTCATGTGTGGCACTGCCAGCCATCACATTCCCGCAAAAGGCATTCCAGGGCAGCTGGGACACCAAAGTCCACAGTAGCCACAAGCAGTTTATTCTCAAAGCCTGAGAACCAGCAGCTCTTTCCCCTCTTTTATTTTGCATTTAAAGATGACAGGAAGATGATAAACAGACAAAGTCCAGACACATCAATATGCTAGCAGGACAAAAGCCCTTTGTGATTGACAGACAAAACCTGAAGAAGGGGAGGAGACCCTCTTTTCCTTCCTTCCTTCAGGGATGGCTCTGGACATGGCTTTCAGATGGCTCTGAAATTTTAGCCCTCAAAAGCTTCTCCCATTACCACCAGATCACCTTGCAGGTAAACACCTTCCTGGTTCATTCAGTCACTGTTACATATCTGAAAAAGAATCTCCACTGAAAAGTGATAATGGTGGAAAAATACTCCCTATTGTACAGCCATAATTCTTGTCCCGCTTGTCTGTAGGCACTGCATTTCCTCTCTGGAGGAGGCTGTGCAACTGGATCCAACTACATGTAAAGCAGTCTGTTAAAATGAGGACAAGATTTACTGTTGGAAAGAACAGGTTTAAATAAATTCCAGCAACCTATGTATCATATGTTTAAAAGTGACCAAACATGGAAAATTTATCTCTTCATATAATATTCAAAAGGTAGGTTTTTTCTATAAAAGAGTAAACTTACTGACATAGCAAATGCAGTGAACTATTTGCAATAACTGGTGTTCAATTTTAACTCTTACAGAAACAAATTTCTACAGACTACTGAATTATATTTTTAATAGTGTATACACAGCACTAAAATCACCATTTCTGATGTTTTATAGCATGCAAATTCGCATGTGTACCATGCAAAGTGGAAACATACTTTTTTTTAAATCAGAATGTACTCCTTGCTTTCCACATACCCATAAAATCATTTGTACTGTTTAATCCACAGGAAACAACGAAGCATGACACCTGGGTTTAGTGTAAAAAATGGCTTTGTTTCTGTATAAAAGCAGTGAAGCCAAACAAAAGATAAGTCACCCACTTTTAGGAGCACCTTCATGACTTTTGACATGTAGATTACTACAGGGGAGATGTATAAGCATATCTCATTATGAAAAGTTTCAATCACAAAAAGAAAATTCTAGGAGAGATAGGAATTAAACAGATCAGCATTTTCTTTGCTTACTGACAGGGGGGAAATCTACTCTGCAGCCTTTCTGCACCCTCGAGGATCAGAAACAGCATGATATAACCAGAGGAAAAATCAAATAACAGTTTAAATTCAATCCACTATCCCCTTTTCAACTTGAAAGACAAAGTTAAAACTAGTGTGTAGTGAGACTGGAAAACCTCCCTTAACAAAACAAGTGGTTCAATTTAACAAGAAAGGTGGATTTGAGGGCAGTTGTTTTTTTTTCTAAAGTCAAAAGGACAATGATCTTTATTCTGGGCTATCATTTTAGTGTAATAAAGGTTTAGGTAAAACAGAGTTGAAGACCCAGAGTGCTGCAAGAGTGTATAATGTCTCTCCACTAGATCAAGAGAGAAAGAAACAAAGAAAGAAAAATAAATTTTAAAAAATTACCTGGTGTGGCAATTTGTAAATTAGGTACCTGTATGCTTCATTGTGCTTTTAAATAAGTACTCTCTCTGTAGAACTTTAGTAAAACCAAAGACACAAATCTGCACTAAGGCTCTAATAATACAAGCACCTAATAATACAAGAAACAACATTCTCTCACTCCTCTAGTTACAGCTAGTTCACTCCTGGTGAAAACTCTGTCCTGCTTTGCCTCTTACTCCTTCACTGTGGACACTTCCCTGTCTCCCCTTCTCATGTTTCTCTTTTCTTCTCTGGTCAGGCAGTGCATCTGATAAGAAAAGCAGCTAAAAGGGAAGCAGCCACTTCTGGCACACAGCATAGCCCATCAGTCATCCTCAAGTGTATACAGAGTCAAATGAGAGAGAGGGCTTCAAAGAAGAAAACATTTTGAGAGACACATAAGAGAACCAGCCCTTTCCACACCACAGGCAGTGCTTGGCCAGAGCCTCCTCCCAGCCCCTTCCCTCCCCATGGCTCCCACACCACTCCTAACAACTGACTGTGACACAGGGAAAGCAACACAAACCATCTGTCTCTGATGCCAGTGACACTGCTGCTGTTGTGCACTCTCTCATCTTTCCTATCCTCTCACCCATTGTACAGGAATGACTGTGGAGCTGCTGGCTGGGACAGAGCAAGGCAGAGCCCAGCACTGGGCACTGGCACAGATTGGCACCAGGATGGCACCAGGTAACGTTGCTTTGATTTTAAGAGATACTTCTCTTAAAATGCTTCTTCCTAAAACTTACTATCAAAAGGAGAGCCTGAGGTATTGGAAAGATATTTATGCTTGTCTCTTTGAACACCTAAATCTTCCAATATAGACACCGAGGTCTGCTGTATTTCCTATTGGTGCACACAGACCTACAGCCTCTATCCAGAGGTGGGTGACAGCTACACCACGGCTGACAGTGAAATAGTGAGCACAAGGAATAAAGACTGATGTGGCATCTATTTCCTCAGAAAAAAAATATAAATACAACAGGCACTGAGTGATTAACAGCTGTCATCAAAATGTCCAAAGTTTTCTCTCAGGTTATTTTCAGGAAAGTAGTCTGGTAAGTCCTGGTATCCTAAGACTAAAATAAATCTGCTCTAGTAACATTTCAATATCACAAGCATATATATTCAGCAGATAAACATGAATATTCAATGTTACATTCTACTCCAGAAACTTACTATATTATTATCACAAATTTTCTGAAGAAAATTTATACCGCACCAGAGAAAAAATCTTAGTAAACTGAATATTATTACCAAATTGGCAACAAATATGAAAGACATCATGTGAACTTTACCAAACACCCACGTGAAATTCAGTAAAAAGTCAATGATAACACAGTAATGTATTTTTTAAAGGTAAAATTAAAAACCCCAGAAAATTTCAGTTGTCTTCTGCATTCTAGGGTGCATCAGAATTATACATCATTCCTTTTTATTCTTGATAAGGATTTAGAGACATTGCAAAGTTCAATGCAGTTTTGGATTTTATATTAACAAATTTTTTTAAAAATTTAGAATTCAGAAGGAGGCTTTCGAATATTTGATATAATTATTCCATGTATGAAATAATTAATTCTATGGTGCCTTTTTCCTGTCATTCCCATCCAAATACTTTGCTGATAACCCAAAAAAATCAATGTTATTATATTCTTTATATATGTGTCCCCTTCCTTTTTTGCTCTTATTAGCAGAATGCAACATTGGGTTTTTTTCGTATTAAAACTAAAAAATGTTTTCATTAAATAGGACAGTAAAAGCCATGTATGCACAGTAAGTTCCATGACCTATAAACATTTAATGAATTCTTAACCCCACCTTTCAGAATTATTCTAGTATGATTCTAGGTAACTAAGGAAGACACTAGCCTAGATGTACACCACCTAGATTTGCGCAAACCAGCTCAGTGCACAACCATTAGTTAGAGAGAGGCAGTTCTGCAACATAATTAAGACCACACAAGATGGGAACTGTCCTCTTGATTTGCCCATCTTTCTCCTCATATTTCCCAACCTAAATATCAGACATGTGCCTAAAATTTTAGATGAATCTTGACAATCTATTTACAGCAGGCGCTGTAGGAATGTTAAAGATCTAATAGTTGTTACTCTTTAATGCTAGACTGAAAATCAAAACTGATTTATTTTAATGTTAGGAATACCATTATCGTCCCATTATTCCCACAGTACCCAAATTAACAGGTGAGAAACAGTGATGTGTACTTGCAAATGTAAGGACACGGAATTAAAAAAAGTGAGATTTGCTCATG
Organism: Corythornis vintsioides; assembly: GCA_025447755.1. Lineage (NCBI taxonomy): Eukaryota > Metazoa > Chordata > Aves > Coraciiformes > Alcedinidae > Corythornis > Corythornis vintsioides. Next base: position 9,320 of record JAOEGS010020118.1, read on the forward strand.
ATGTTCTACAGCAGCCACCACAGATGACTGAATGAAGATATAAGAACACTGCTCAGGAGAGGTTCCTGAACCTTCTAGCCACTGTAATCCTGCTGGTCACTGCAGTTTTGCACCCTAATACACACTTTCTTTGTAGTATCTGTAAGTCTAGATACTCTTACCTGTACAAAAATCTAATAACCATAATACAGCAGAGAGAGAAGACCAGAGCTCTACAAGCAGCAACCTTCCTTCAAACCAAATCAAAGCCAATACTACACGACGTAGCAAGTTTTAAGAGAGAAAAAGGGTAAAAGGGAAATGTAGTGGAAGTCAGCTAAAAGAGCATGAGAGATAAAACATAAATGTGCTTCAGCAAAGTAAAAAAACTAAACATTTGTTCATCTTTTATACAATTAGTATATAAATACAAGTCAGATTATCTCAACCTTCCTACCCATATTTGCATCTGTACTAAGACTATGGAATTTAAAAGGTAGTGCTCTACCAGAGAAGTGTCAGAGTTAACCAATAAGGTTATTTTCTCATTTATAACCCCCTCCTGTGATACCATGTTTTACTTTTACTCGTACTAAATAAAACAAACGGGTATTTATAGCTTTCTTAGGAGACTGAATGTTTCCAGCTACTCACCAGGTCATCAAAATACCTCAGAAATCAAGTTTAATAACAGTTAACAAAACAGAGATTTGAACCACTAACTTTGTGTTGTTTATACAAAGGACAGTAAAAAACACACATCAACATGATAACATTTCTCATCTGCTTTATTCTTCTGATTTATTACCTAGTAATTAAATAGCAGAAGACTTTTAATATACTCCTGTAATTCTACAGAAAATCTGACTTAAAAACAATCTTTGTAAGAGAAAAGTTTATTTGATATGAAATTGCTATAATAGCAACTTGACTATTAAAATTTCTTAATTATAGTAAAAAAAGAGCAGAATTAAAAGGCAAAAAATAACTTTCAAGTATTTGCTTCTGTACAAAAGGCAGCTTAGGTGGTTAAATGAGAAACTGATAGGGCACTGATACCACACCGTTTTAAAAAAAAAAATAGAGGTACTTTGAAATATAATGTCAAAAATACTGAATAAATTACAGGATATGTGTTTCACGAGGAAAGAAGAGTAAATAGCTGTAATTTTGGAAGCTAGAATTTCATTAATGAGATAGAACAAAAATATCTGCAAACAAAAGGACCCTTCTTGAAGGTTTGCAGTGACTTTACACGAGTTACAATATTCCATCTTAATGACAGTACACAACAATGCATCTGCATTTCTTAGATGTTCTTTTCATTAGCTTTTTCATTAGCTTTTTCAATCAATAGATAGAACAGAAATGACAGTGAGACCAGCAGTCTTCTGTTGTGAACTATGCAAACCTTGAGTTATGAAAAACATCATGTTCTGCTTTGTGAAATCACAGTAAAAACTTCCGATTTGTCTGAAATTATTTCAGAAAATAACATTTTAAAGTTATTTTAATGTTAAGCAGATTTCATCCCAACTTATGATCAATCAGTCATCAGAAACTTCGTATTTTCCTTAATATCCAGTTTTAGCTTATACATGGAGCTTTTCTTTCTGGGATTCAGAGCAGATGAATTAATACATGCCTATTATAAACTGGTAGTTTATAATATAAGGATTAACTACTATAGCAACCAGTGCTGTAGTCTGCCAAAACATATTCACCCAAATTGCTGGACTTTCTAAGTTTATGTGGATAGGAATTACATGTAGGTGTTCATTTATTGTGCAGAGACTACAAATTTTCTATTATGTGGATTTCTTCAAATATGTAAAAAAGCACAGTCATTGCATTGCCCTTCCAAAAAAACAAAACCCAAAACAACAAAAAGCAAAACAAACCCCAATGTAATAGTTTAATTAAAACTGCTTTTAAAATAACATAAATTATATTTTACAAATCTTTATTTTGCACATTATAAGAGTCCTCCTGATTGTTCATTTTGCTGTCATCAATTATTTTAAATCATCATTCTGAACAAAGTACCATTAATTCTTTGAACTGAAAAAAAGATTATATGAAATCACGATATAATCAAATACTTTCTACCCATACCCTTAATTCTGTGCAAACAGCTTTTCTTTTTTAAGAAGCATTAAAAAGAAGAGTGCATTTGTTCTGAGACACTTAAAAAAATAGTGCATTTTTAAACAAATAACACATGACATCATATAACATCACAAATGACTTTTTTTTTTTTTCATTATATGACAAGTATTAAGATCTCAGTGGACCTTAATGTAATCTGAAAATGAATTCCTAAAGATATGGGAATGTTTTTCTCCCTAGCCACATTTCTATATGTAAATTTTTGAGAAAAATTAAAAAAAAATTGGAAGGGGAAAGAATTCTTTCAACTGTGCTTTACCTTTATGTGTGCGTGAAATATGTGTTATGGGACACTACACAAGTTACCATATACTACAGTTATCTGTAAGTTGAGCGGTGTATAATTCGCTACTTTCAGTGGAGCTAAGCAGAGCATTTTGAGATAAAATAGAAGCAGAAAACTACCAGAAAAAGAGGATGGAAGTATTAAAAGGGAGACCAAAATATGCTTCTGTCTGTAAACACAACATTATTGCTTGTAAACCCACCATCTTCCATGCAGCTGCTGATTTGCTAGTATATTCCTCTGGTTTTTTTCCTGTCCTATGACATTACCTTTTTTTCCCCCTTTTCCTACTGTCTTCCTTTCTATGTTCTTCTTTCATATTGCCTCCCTCTCATTTTATCTGTTCTGGAGTAATTAGTCCGGATTTCTTGTTTTTCTTCTTGTCCCACAGTTGATGGACTAATATCTGAACAGTCCAATAGAATTTTGGGGAAACTCCAGGCTGCTTGGTTTTAACTATTGTGAAACACCTGCCACAAGAATGGGCAGGGAGGATCAGGAGGAACATCAGAGGTAACATCAACATGATATGAGGACAAAACCTTCCAACAGAGAGTAAATGAATTCATTTTACAATTGGAGAAACCTTTTCTTTTTTTGTAAAAGGAATATTACCTGAATACTACTTTTTTTATTTTTTAATAATAAAGTCTCCAGCTGTATTACACAGGCTTTTGAGCCATCCTGCTGCTTTGAATGCAGAAATCAGACGTGTATGAGGTTGGCAGTCAGAAAGAAGCATAAGCAATTACAACTTCCCGGGTAAAGCATTATTAGAGAACATATTTTTAAAATAACTCAAAAGAGCCATGAGGATACATAACAGAGAAAATTCTTTATGCTGGAAAAGGATTCAGATAAATTGAGAAGAACTACACTTCCACAGACCAAGAATCATACCTCAGTTACTGAATTATTTCCTAACAATGTTGGTAGGAAAATATCCACCTAATAAGAGAGAGGTACAACATCATGTTACAATTCTGTGCCATTTTGATTTTGTTGTCTTTTAGCAGACAGCTATCAATCAAAGTCGTTTGCCTTCCAGAGGCAACACCAAGTAAGCTCAACTTAACAGGCCGTTTTTAACAGCACTTTTATGAACATTTTGGTGGGGAGGTAGACAAAAAGGCCCCCTAAGAACAAAGCTGTTTTGGAACAAAGAAAATTTTCTTGGTTTTTGGGTCAATACATGCTTGCTAGCAGTAAATGGTGTTTGTGATCAATGGGAAAATACAAGTCAAGAAGATGTGAAATTTAATTAGGTCTGTTTTCTGAAAGTTTGTTCCACTTATGGTTAGGAAAAAGCTGAAGTTACTTTTGTGTTATTAAATAGAGGTAATGCAGTTTAATGACTCTATTTCTATTCTTTTCTGGTTTATATGATAGCAGAGATGGGAAGACTGATAGATCCACAGAGTATTCTTCCAAGGATTGTCCCAAATCTTAATGAAGGGAATCAGAGATGACTTCACATACATATTAAGATGATCAACTCACAGTCCCAGTCCAGACAAACTCTGAAGATCAAGTGAGCTATCTATTGTCTCTCTTCTCCAAAAACAGTTTGTTTCCTATTACATTTCTACAACTAGAAATTGTGGAAGAACACTTTAATTCAGTTTGGCAAAATAATCTTATGTCTCCCTCTACTAATTTTCAGAGATACCCCTACCTTCCTGGATCCCTGATGCGTTCCCTGCCAACCTCTCCCCACTCAAACACATTCTACAAGACATGGTGAATTCTACAGCGCAGCTGTAATTTGGACTTCTTTTTTTTTTTTCCCTTGAAAGGTATACCTTTCAAGCTACATTCAACAAAGCACAGAAAAGTTAGCATCCTCCAAAAACTTTACTGGCCACTGTTTTCATCAGTTTATTTAATCAAATATTTCACAATATGACAGCCACTGATATGCATCAAAAAGTGGAAGAGACCAAGAAAGTAAAATATTCCTTTCTGTAAGTTATAACACCTATATTATCCAAAAATCTATTCCTATGGATTGGAAAGGACAGTCTGTAGCCTCACCAGGGAATCTTCTCACTGCTTCTAAGATTTCTTTCCTCACTATCTAAGTGAATTCACCCATGCTGTACGTTATTATTGTAAGAAGAAATGTCTTGCTCTGTTATCTCTTATCCTTTCTATCACAGCCAGCAAGAATAGACTATTCTCTTCCTCTTTTCATCAGTCTTGAACATACATAAAGACAGTCATCCCATCCCTTCTTTATTATTTTTTTTTAAATAAACAACCATAATTCATCTTTTTAAATAAACTATGCTTTCCAAACATATGTTTTCACTGAGGAGAAACTCTCAGGTTTCTCTGCCTCTTCTGTATTCTTCTTGGTGTGTAATAATTAAAATGGACACAAAAATGCACTGAGAATTTCTTGAACTTTAGGTACAACAAAAAGACAACTTTATGTACCTCACAAGTTCTATGCCTCCCATAGTATTTCCCTTGTTGCAGCAATGTGACACTGTTGACTTGCACTCAGCTGGCAGTTTGACAACTACTGTTGGGAGTTTATTCAGTCAACTGCTCCCAAACCACGTGATTCTCCACAGCTCCTTACCTGTAAATGTATGACCTCAACCTTCTCATTACTAAGCCACTCCACCGTTTTGCAGATCATACCTTCAGTTTGCATCTATCTGAATACCAAGACTGGTCTGTGAAGTAACTGCAATTTCCAGCCAGCAGTTTCACCTACATGTGTGAAAACTATTTCCACTGTTACCTTTCTATTTATTTAAATATAAATTTATTAAACAATGGAGGACCTGAATAGGTGCTTGACAATAGAGTCAATTCATCCCCTGACAGTCAACATCTGACAACAATGTTGTCCACGTACTATACTAGGAGATCTGTGCTTACCCAGGAGTATTTTCACAGAGACCATCTATAGCTGATTACTTTAGGAATGTACTACATGAATCACTGCTAAGACATTCTAATCACAATACCAATTACAGTCAGAAAGCAAAAAAGAAAGTAAATTGGTCTGTGCTAATTTTTCTTAATAGATCTACTTGGATTTGTGTACATTTACAAAAAAATATTTATTTTTTTTTTTCCGCTGAGAATTAAACTAATGGACTTACAACCTCCTGGTCCTGTATTTTAATTCCTCTGTTACAACACCAGACACAAAAGAAATAAATGTTGCTGATGATTGCTCAACAGGATATCTGTCAACCCTGGAATGAAGAATAGAGTGTGGCCTCAAGCCCTTTCAACTGTCAGCATTTCTGTTCAGGTCAGGGAGGAATTCACCTCTGGTAAAGTTCTCATTTAACTTCCAGGTTGTCTCTAAAACACTGGTTCATTACCAATGACATAGACAGGAGGGAGACAACTAGCTTCCTCCAAAATCATACAACATTTATAGCTTTGACCAGCATTTTAGTGTTCCGAGATGGTTTAATCAGCATTCATACAGACAGGTGTCTAACTTCAACCTTACAAGTCCAGTTCTCCAAGGCTGTTATGTCATGACTCTGGGATGCAGATGAAAAAAAGCAAGAAGAATGCTGATGCAAAGGTCTTAATGGGTGGTAGATGAAAGGAGGAATGCTTCCTTGAATTCTTTAAATTAACAGCTCTGCCCTCTCCAGATTGTTCTTGGCTAATATCCGTAAGTAATTTGCAAGTAATGGTATTATAAAAAAAACAAGCTACAGCTTCCAGAGTTTTGCAATTACCATGGGATCATATGACTTGAAGAACTATAGATGGTTTACATGCCACAGAAAATTCGAAGTCAAAGGGTTATAGTCAAAGGTTACTTTAGCAAGCAACATTCCATCTTGGGATATAATAAAATTTGAGAAGGTTGGCATTTAAAAGGAAAACAATGACAAGGTAAATGATTAATTACATATATCTTGCAAAGTTACACAGAGAAAAAAGTTATTAAAATGAGTGCTTCACTCAACCTCACTACTGGATGTTTTAAAAAAAGGAATGCAGCTGATAACTTGTGAAAACATACGTTAAAGTAGCTTGTTGTAAAATTAAGAGAAGGTAGTTGGACCAAATGTCAAATATTTGGTATTATTTAAGACTGTAAAATCTCATTTTCCTGTTCTCTATTTTCACAAGAAGAAAAGATGTTATCTTTCCTGCCATAAGCTATTTAAGAGCATAAATGAAAACCAGAATTTCAGATGGTTTCATATTATGTAATGTTAGATCTCCAGGGTCTTAATTATGAGAGGAGGCTCCTTAAGTAATTGGTATAATCTCCAGAAGATTTAAAGCATTTACGACAGCATTTCCCTTTTTAGCCCAATTACATGTTTTTAATGCCATGGAAGCACTCAACTCAATACAGAAAACTTGAGTTGAGAATATACAAGTTTTCGGATTAATAAAGATCCAAATCAAGTAGGCTTTTAAAAATACTGCTAAAAATATATTTACAAACATAAATAGATATACTGGAAACATACCTGAAAAAGAACATGAACAAAGCAGCTGTGATGCAGAACAAAAGGACCTACAAGAAGGAGAAAGAGTGTTATTACATAAAACATCATACTACTATTGCGTGTTCTGGATCATGAAGATTTTACAACTGTTACCATAAAATTTATACTTTATTTATATGCTTGATGGATCAGAAAGAAAGAAACTTGTCTAACTCCACCTAAAGGGGTTCTCTGGTTTCTAGTGAACTTGGAGACATTCCTGTAGATGTTAAAATAAATATTAAATCCAAACCAGGGTAGTGGGACAAAGGACACAGCAAATGCCACCACTTAAAATAGTTTGAAATAAAATAATAAATAATGAAATAATAATTGAACAAAAGAATAAATACCATAAGGCAATCGAAATGGAATTTGAACATTATATTTTGTTTCTCTTTTTGTGATTTATTCAAATATCATATTGCTGGTTGAAGTTTAAATGGTAGAATATTTAAGATGTCTGTACAGACAGCTTCTTNNNATATAAATAAATGTTCTATTCCCACATGAGAGCCTCCTTCTAGTAGTTTGCCTTAGTTTTAAACTCACTTGGAATAATCTCACCTTGCTCTAGATTATCTAGATTATCAATGCAATCAGACAAGAATTAGTGAGCAAATTTAGCAGTTCTCGAGCAGAGAGGGGAATGTCCTACTTCTTCCTCCCATCCTCTCTACTGGGGCTCAGTGCTCTTTCCTTCTCCTTACAACCTGCTTACTGACTTGGAAATGCTGAAGAAAATTAATTCAAGAAGGTGAAAAAAAAAAGTAAATAAAAACCTCAAAACTTCGGACAGTTTTCAAGCAGTCTGGAGGGAAAAGGAAATCACTAGAAGTATATAAAAGAGCAGGTACAGAAAAATGGGAAGGAGGGGAATCTCTATGCCAGCAGCAGAGATGTAGAGAAAGGATGAAGTCATCCTCGTGATACCAACATGATATTGTACCTTGAATTTAGACCCACTTGTACATACCAGCTGTTTAAGGAACTACTACACTATGCTTTAAATTCATAACCTGTCTTAATCCACTTTGTCTCCACCAGGTACAGCTTGAGAGTGAGAAAATACTGTTTTGTTCTAGATACAGTGGCCCATTTTCATTCAGGAGGCAAAAACCTTACAGAAAAATTGCAAGTGTTTTGGAAAAATTTCACTTCCAAAGGTTGAAGAAGTCTCAATTATCATATGATACAGACAAGTGCAAAGAAACTGAAATACTGGCAGCAGTGAATATTTGAAGGTTGTAAACGTAGAATAGTAGGCTGCTGCCTGTTTATACCAATCACAAAGTGTGACAAAAATGTGAATAGGAAAAGTTTACAGTGACTTTCAGGAAAAAAAAAAATCTTACAATGAGACCATTTCCCTTTTCTAAGTCCTCTGGTATGTGACTGAAGTTGGATCATACAAGAAATAATAACATTTATTGTATAAACTACTCATTTTATTTCCTTTTCCTTCATCAGTACTATCCTATTTTATTATTCTGCACCAAAAATGTGAACATCTGAAATAATTTTATAGGAAATCATTATAGCAAAGTGAGGACAATAGTGTATTTAAGTTCAAATTAGCAGCAAAATCAGACCTAGCTTTAAACCTGAGTTCTACTGAAAAAGATCTGCCCTAACTCTATGAAGTTAAATCCTCATTTAATCATTCAAGCAACAATCATCAATTCTTTGAATGCTGTTTCTAGGTAACAGAAGGGACAAGAAGGCTTCACAGCCTGAGTAATGATATTAATAAGTAAGAAATGGCAATGAACCAGTTTTCCGAAAGCAAAAATAATATGCTGCTGCATATGTAAAACACCCACTTCACTAAATAGTGTCTCGCTCTTTTTTGTTTTATTACCTTTTTGTCTTTTTTTTTAAATAAGTTTGAGTACAACCTAACAAATACATCATTAAGAGTCCCCCTAAGCTATCTGTTCTCCAGGATAAAGTACCCAGCTCTTTCAGCCTCTCCTTGTTTGAAAGATGTTCCATGTCTTTAATCACCTTTGCAGTCCTTCACTCCAGTACATCCATGTCTGTCTCATAATGGCAAACCCATCACTGGACACAACACTACAGATGTGTCTCACCAGCACTGAGAAGAGGGGAAGGATCACCTTACTCGACCTTATGCAGCAGCCCAAGAGGCTGGTGGCCTTTGCTGGAAGGCCCTTTGCTGGCTCACAATCAGCTTGGTAACCACCAGGACCTACAAGTTCTTTTCTGCAAAGCTGCTTTCCAGATGTTACCAGGATATGCTGATGCCTGGGGCTATTCCTCCCCAGGGGCAGGCCTCAGCACTTCCCTTTGTTGAACCCTTTGTTTATGGTTCCTGACAGGCCATTTCTCCAGCCTGTTGAGGTCTCTCCAGATGGCAGCACAGCAACAACTCCTCCACGTTTTGTATTATCTGCAAAACCTGCTGAGGTTGCAGCCTCTTGTCCACTCATCCAGGTAATTAATGAAGACACTACTGAGCTCAGTATGGACTCCTGGGGTACACCAGCAATGACTGGTCTCCCATTGACTTTGTGCAACTGATCACAACTCTTCAAGCTTGTCAGTTCAGTTCAACCAGTTTTCAATCCACCTCGCCATCCACCTATCAATTTTCTATAATCTCTGTTATATCTGGCAAAATCTAGGCAATATAAAATAGTTGAAGATGTTGCTTAATCAACCTCTATCATTACCAGATGTCTTCTAGAACTTTTAAATAATCTTTAAAAAAATAAAAGACCTTGGTCCCTTGGCCATGTGGAAAAGAGGAAACTGGTACCAGTGTTTGTAAATTACAAATTCAGGGAATATTAGATGATCAACCACGTCAATTCTAATATCCACAAGAATAAATTATTAATTATACTAGAATAAATTATTTTAACAGTTTATAAACCTCTAAACAAGACTATAAGAAAAAAACAACAAAACAGGCAGGTAAATTAAGGTATTTTCTTCTTTCACAGATGTTTTAAAGTGAGTGTGTAATTTATCTGAACTTTAACACATCTTTTTAGCAGTTGTGGATGTTAAGTAGGCATAGAGCTGCTCAAGTACACCTCAAGAGAAAACCCTAATAGTTAGCAGTTCACAATCAAATTAAAAGGCATTCTAAGTGAGACCACCAAAGAGGTTTTGCTTCCCTCTTCAGCAATAATTTGAACAAACTTCACAAATTCACAAAGTTCTTCAGAAGCCAGGTATTCACAGAAAATTATTGAATTTCCCAAAGTCAATGAGAAGAAATTCCATACACAAAAACAATAAAAAATAAAAAATAAAAATAATAAAAAAAAATAAAAATGTTGGCAGAATAAATCACATAAACAAAAATCATGACAACAAACAACTGTGTAGGCAGTACAGGAGTATAACAAATTTATCAAACAAATAAATGGCACCAACAATGCAATGCTGCAGAAAGTGCTGTAAAACATTACAGACTCTTTTAGAAGAAGAGGAGGTAAGAGGCATAAAAGAGCACTACATAATGATCTGGTGCTCACAACACCACAAAATACAGTGTTAGGCACTACTATTAAAGAAAAGCAGAGACAAAACAAGACATACCAGAAGAGCATGATGAAAAGGAGTGTAGCATATGACATAGCATAGGTTGGGAAAGTGCTTAATTAAAATAGAGGTAGTTAGTGACAAACACAATAACTATTTTCATATAGTTATCATAAACTGACAAATCTGTCTCATCAGGTACAGGAGAAAGATAGAGATAAATCTACAGTGAAGACAACATAGGTTAGATATTAGGAAGAACTCTCTCTACAGGGTAGTGATAAATTAGAAATAGTTGTCTGTGAGACTGTGGAATCTACTTTATCAGAGGTATTTAGGATCAGTAGTCAAACACCTCCTAGAAATGCTCTGGGCAAGTTCTGACATTGTGTCCCTCAATATCTACACAATTGAAGGACATCAAGACATGTAGCTAAAATAGACTGTTTTATATGAAATGCAAAGACAGGCACAGAAATCCCACTGATTGTCTTATCACACAACCAAGAAATAAGGCAAATGGTCACCATGCTCCAAAATGAAGCTACTTTGAAAAAAAGTTGGTTTTTTTCAGGTTTTCCCATTCTATGGCAGTTTTTTGTAGCATCTTTAATACAATATGTAATACCTATTTTAGATTTTACAACAATTATACTTAAAAAAATTACACTAAGGCCTATAGAAATATAATTTTACATATTGAGTAAATTTCAGCCTCAGTCTAGTGAGCAGGAGGTCTCATTGAATTTTTCTTGCAGAGTCCATCATTTTTTGATTTACAATACACAGTCAACAAATTGTCCTTGGCAACACACAGACGTTGAAACTTTCCAGCTGCAGAAACAGATCAAATAAGCAGACAACCTACAGTATTTCTAATGAGAATGAGACACCCTAGATATTTAAGGCTTTTTTAAAGAGATGGACATAGGTTAAAGGAAAAATCCCTATGCTCCGGGACAGTTTGGCATATTTGGTGTGTAAAGTGAGCATTTTCATTTCACTGATTACACTACACTTTGCTGTGCTATAAAAAACCTTAATAAAAAAAAAAGTTGCTGACAAACTTGAGTTATTATTTTTTTTTTTCCCCACATCTCTGTTGCCTGACAAAGCAAGTTTAGCCCCCTTATAAACAACATCACAAAGCAACACCTAACTGTTCCCAGTTCCAAGCATAAAACAAAAAGCTCTGTCTGGAAGCAGTTCTCAGAAGCCCCAGCTCAAAAATTAGTCAAATAGAAATCTTGGACCAGAGAAAAAACAAACAAGCAAACAAAACCCCACAACACTGACAAAACTACTAAAACTATTCCTGAGATGGTTATTCAGAATTTGCATCTATATTATCTAATCTTAAGGTTATGCATATTTTCTTTAGGAATTTTCACTATAGTCAGATTTCCCGGGGTAAAAAAAGCCTCTGATGAAAGGCTGCTGGTTCTCTCTCAGCTAAAACAAAGAGTAGGGCTTAGTCTGGGATAAAGTAAGATAGACCTTGCAATTAGAAGGAAAAGCACTTAATATACACATAATCTATGTAAATGAAGACAGGAGAAGGGAGAAGGGACAGCGAGATCAGTGATTTCAGCCGGCAGAAGCATTTAGAGTGTTCGAGCTACAGATCAACGCTGAACAGCGTTAATTGCAGCTCAAAGAAGACCTGAGGCTGTTGCAACCATGAACATCAACACTTTACTTCAATCACCTTCGTGAAGCCTGAAAACCATCACCTTCTTGATCAACCACTTTGCAATGTATGTGAGAGCTGTATCTACACTTAATAAAATCCCATAAAAGTACTCCTAGTTCCTCAAGGTTGTGTGCTACAGTTGGGAAACATCTGTCTGAAGAAACTTTTATTTATAAAAATCATAGAAAACTAAAAACCCAGTTAAAAGTAATCCCTCTAGTAATTATTACTTAAACTATTTTCTTCCAAAAGTGCCCTATTATACAATCTTAAGTCAATCACTAATTAATATTACTTCAAGTATGGCTATAGTAATAAAGATTCAATAATCATATGTACTTGCTTTCTCAAATTACTACTTTTTAATACAGACTTTTAGTTTTACAAGCACTTTGTAAACTATATACATGCAACTGACAGCTCTGTATGGCAGTCATAAATTTGTACTCTTAAAACACATTACCAAGGGGGAAAAAAAACCCCAAACCAACAAAAGCACAAAAAAACCCACTCCTGTATTCATCTATTTCACTTTTTTTTTTTTTTAATCCTTAAAACAAGCCATTTACCCACAGAAAAGTTTACTGCTGTCTCTGCTGATAGAGGTTATATGCACCCTTTCACTCTATACACCTAGTTGAATAGCAGTATGATAGTTCTAACACCTTTTAGTATATCAGCTAACAATTCCAAAAATGAAGATGCTTCATCGAACTTTTCAGTACACAATCCATTCTTCAGATTTACCCTTACTCCAAACGTGAAGAAGGATTTTTTTATGCCCCATAGCCATTGTTATGTTCAGCCCCTTAAAATCTAATCTGATGATCACTCCTACTAAGGTAAGTAGTTATCTTCTATTATTATTTAATGCCCCAGGCAAGAAATTATAGTAAATACTTAACTCATAGAACTAGCCACCTTCAACTGGCATAGCAGTTCTTACATGGAACATCTACATTTTGACCTATATGGGACTAAAGGGCAGGACTTCAGCCCTAAACCCATGAACTCCTCATAATACCAGCTATACCACCAGAGTTCACTGCTCCAAACAACACTCGCCCTCTGACAAGGTGCACTGGAAGGCTGTAACAGCCACTTACTACTAGACTGTATCAGCAGTGGGTTTGGCAAGCAGTTTTCCTGAACATCGAAATAGTTTCAATCTATTCTGCACCTCAATTTTCTATTTATTGTCCCAAGTGAGAGAAAAAAATAAAATAAAATAACCTGAGACAGTTTTAAGTCCATCCCCCATCACTTTTTCCCTACTGCTTACACTACTGGACTTCTGGGGCTAGCACAGAGGATTCTCCTGACAGCAACACTAGCACATCTTTATTCTCACCAGTTAAGAAAGTTAAAACAAATCTCAAAAAAAAGCAGCTACAAAGAGTCATTCAATGCCCAGGACACATGACTTGCAATAAAACTAAAGCTACTGGTATCGTAATGCTTTTGGTTTACTCAGGAAAAGATGAGAAGGTGGCTAGAATTATCACTACAAGGCCCAGGATAAGACAATTCTTACTTTTGGTAGGAAAAAAAACCCAACATATGATGGATAGAACCTGAAGTCTGTCAAATAGGAAGAGGAGAAGGTAACTTTTTCTCTAGTTAGCAAGATTAATCAACTATGATTAGACTGGACTTTGTACACTCGGTGCACATTGTGGTGAGATTATAGAATCACAGAATCATTCAGGTTGAAAAAGACCCTTGACATCATCAAATCCAACCACACCAGCCAATCCCAGTGTCTGACTACTCTTTTTTTTTCCCCTAATGTCCAGTATAAATTTAGATTCATTGATCAATGTTAACCACCATCCAATTGGATGATTATAGGCTTTACTGTGACGTCAGCATTGATGAAAACAGTCTTACTGATGTATCTTTAAAATAAATGCACCACCAATACTAAGACATGCATTTGTACATACTCACCAAAAGCTTCTGAATCTGTTACTTTTATTTAAATTTCAACATTGAATATATACTTCAGATCCGTCAACTCATTAAGTCTATAGTGAAAATACAGTGACAGCTGAAGGAAAAATTTACTCCCAAATCCCACATCAGATCCATCACTACTGCAATATTCCAACTTTCTGTGTCTCAGAGTCCCTCACAGAATCACAGAATGTTAGAGGTTGGAAGGGACCTAGAAGATCATCTAGTCCAATCCCCCTGCCTGCGCAGGATCACCTAGACCAAGCCACACAGGAACAGATCCAGGCGGCTCTTGAGTGTCTCCAGAGAAGGAGACTCCACCACCTCCCTGGGGGAGCCCATTGCAGAACTCTGTCACTCTCAATGGGAAAAAGATTTTCCTACACCTCTTCTGCTCCAACTTGCTCTCATTGCCTCTTGTCCTGTCATTGGATGACATTGAGAAGAGTCTGGCTCCATTCTCTCTACACTCACCCTTAACATATTTATAAACATTGATGAGGTCCCCCCTCAGCCTCCTCCAGGCTAAAGAGCCCCAGCTCTCTCAGCCTCTGGGAGATGCTCCATTCCCCTAATCATCTTGGTGGCCATGCTCTGGACTCTCTCCAGTAAATCTCTTGTCTTTTCTGAATTGGGCTGCCCGGAACTGGACACAGTACTCGAGGTGGGGTTTCCCCAATGCAGAGTAGAGGGGAAGGAGAACCTCCCTTGACCTACTGGCCACACTTCTCCTAATGCATCCCAGGATGCCA
>JAOEGS010020118.1:24257-44153 GCA_025447755.1 Corythornis vintsioides
GGATGGCAGCACAGCCTGCTGCTGTGTCAGCCACTCCTCCCACTTTGGTGTCATCAGCAAACTTGCTGAGGGTATTCACTACCTCCTCATTCAGGTCACTGATGAATAGATTGAATAATATTGGACCCAGCACTGACCCTTGGGGGACTCCACTTGTCACAGGCCTCCAGACAGACTCTGCTCCACTGACCACAACTCTCTGGGCTCTGTCCTTCAGCCACTTCCCAATCCATCTTTACTGCACCATGACTCAATCCACACTTCTTAAGCTTGACTGTGAGGATCCCATGGGAGACAGTATCAAAAGCCTTGCTGAAGTCAAGTCACCACATCCACTGCACTTCTCTCATCTGTCCGTCTACTTACATCCTCATAAAAGGCTATCAGATTAGACAAGCATGATTTGCCCTTACGGAATCCATGTTGACTACTTGTGAGAAGACTCCTTTCCTCCACATGCTTAGAGATGGCATCAAGGACAAGCTGTTCCATCACCTTTCCAGGGATGCAGTTGAGGCTGATGGGCCTGTAGTTACCCGGGTCCTCCGTTTTGCTCTTTTTGAAGACTGGGACAACACTGGCCTTCCCCCAGTCCTCAGGCACTTCTCCTGTTCTCCAGGACCTTTCAAAAATGATGGAGAGTGGTCTAGCAGTAACCTCTGTCATCAAACTCATTACTCATGGATGTAACCCATTAGGGCCCATAGACTTGTGGATGTCCAGTTTGCTCAACTGGTCTCTAACCCAAGCCTCATTCTTCTTGATGAGGTCAGTGGTGTCTCACAGATGGCAACTCAGGGCCAGGGCGTTTTGAACAACTAAACTCTGTATTTAGCCCCAAACTCCTTAGATTTCAATCCCCCATAGAGAGAAGAAGCCAATGGGGAATGCAAAGCACTCTTGAGTTTTCTCAAGCATGTACAGGTCTGGGACAACAGATACTCAGTTCAAGGTCTCACACTGATTTAACAAAACACATACACTAATCAAATGTTATAGTCAGTACCTGCTGGGTACAACTATGTACAAGTTTTGGCACTGTCTGGTTACTCTGAAGTCATATACTATGTCTCCTTTACATATTCATTGAAAAAAAAAAAAAAGTGATATATGTTTTTAAAAAATAGTACATGTTTTTAATACCCTTTATTTCTCTACTAGCAGCATCCTTCAATTCCAAAGAACTGCATAAATTCTTATTATAATCTTGGCCAACCACATAATTTTTTATTTTCCTAGTTGAACTAAGTAACTTCTGAAGCAATGCAATATGGGTGCTGCTGCTTCAAAACTGCCAAGTTTTATGAAAATGTAAAAAACAATTTTGGCACTTGGCCAATTTAGCTACACCTACACCCCTTCAAATGTTAAAAAGGCCCCTGGTTTTTTTCTGTTAGGAAGCCTCAAGCAATCTCCAGACAGGTAAGAGCAAAAGAAACACTAGTATGTGTTATTAAAGAAGAGATTATATAGATTCATGTTAAAGCACCATTGTTTGATCATGATTAAATGAATAAAACTGATAAATGGAGAAGGCAACGAAGCCAAGATGGGGAGCACCTGCCAGTCTCAGAAAAGCATGAAATACAGGAGTATTGATCTTCTAGTTCACAAATTCCATATATAGACAGAGTTAAGTACTTTAGCACCCTTTGTTTTCTCAAAATACACTTGTCAAGTCTCTTCCCCTTTTTTTTTGTGTATTATCTTAACCACAGTAAAAAAATCTATAACATAATGTAATGAAGCCACAAACAGCTTTCTCAGAGCACTTGACAAGAGTCCACAGCTTTCAAGAATGCACAACACTCAAGGGACTGAAATATGAATATGTAAACCAAATGAAACAGCAGTACCTTACTATTATGCCTTCCTAAAAAAAGCAAAGGACTATTTTATAGTGTATCATATTGGAAGAGCTTGTCCAGGTTAATTTCTGAAACTAGTCAACCTTTTGACACAATTTGCAGGCAGCTGCAACACTGAGCAATGGGGACACACCTCCAATGCTATTCTGTACTTTCTAGAACATCCAGGTCTCCAAGCCATGACCCAGTCTATAAAACATAAACCCTCAATTATCAGTTGTAAATACACCACCTTGTTAGGCTGCCACACAGGCACCTTATAATTTCAAATAGTATCTAAGAAGGGAAAACCAACAAACTCAAGAATACATACACTGAACAAGTAAGTAAAATACCTTGGGGCTACAGTGACATAAACATATCTGTAATTATTAATATTTCCTAACTTAAAAAAAAAAAAAAAAAAAGAAAAGAAAAAGGATAAAATTGATCTGGCTTAGTAATAAGTACAAAAAATTAAAGGAAGGGAGGAAAGAGCAAGAGAAAACTAAACCAACATATCAATTATTAAAGAAACTACCTTCCTGAAACAAAATCCTCAGAAATAATCACAACAAATATACTAAGATAATGACTTATTTAAAACAAAGCCTTTATTTTTTTTTTTCTGTACTGTAAAGTGCATTTAAATTAAATAATTTCATTTTACTTTTTTTGCCTTTGCATCTAGGTGTGTAACACTATGGACTCAATTGCTCAATACGGACACACAGAATATCACAACCGTACAATTTAAAGCAGATAAACACAATTGAAAGACATGATGCCTATCTAAAGACAGCTTATTTTTAAGTAGTTATCACTCAGCAGTAGGACTAAAATGAAATGTCCCAAAATTAACTGAAGTCAACCAGCAACCACTGAGACTGCATAAAGAGGGAGGAAGGTATAAGCACTATATATTCTGAGGATAACAGATATATCTTTTTCAACATAAGCTTTTTGTAGCAACTTTGGGTGGGGTTTTTTTTGTGGGTTGTTTTTTGTTGGTTGGTTCTTTTTCCCCCCTTTATATTACATTTACCAGAGTAGGGAAAAAACCCAAACCATAAAAGCTAGAAATTTGGTGTTGTTCATTAGGAGGACCATGCTCAGTGCTTCTACAGGTACTTATGCCAGGAGTTGTTTCTTCTGCTTACACCAGCACACAGGCTTGCACACCATGCCTCACATAGTCAAGCACCCTTCTCCTAAAATTGTATCTTAATACAGCACCTTGACGGCACCAGTACATCCAAACATGAACAGAAACACTGTCAAGTGGATTGCTGTTGAAAGGTTATGCTTGGATTCTGACAAATAATGCAAAAAATGAACAGCTTCAGTAATTAGTCCTGAGAAGATATTTGCCATTCTTGGATTGAACACCACAAGAAATGTATTAAACGTGACACTGCCACATTTTCAGTTCATTTCCCATTTCCTGACATAGCTCAGCTTTAAGCTCCCCGACCATGACTTTAATACTCAGACAGCTGGAGGTTGGGGGCCTTTGGTTTTCTAGAGTGGCTTTGTTTTTGGAGGCCTCTTGAGAAAATCAGCAGGTCCTCAGCAGGGCAAGTCTTGCTACATTAAGCCCGCCTGGGTAGAGGTGAACTTTGATGACTTTTGAAACCTCAATTTTCATTACTATGTTAAAAAAAACCAACCAAAACAAACAAAAACAAAACCACCAAGAAAACCAACAACAACAACAAAAACACAACAAAACAACCCTAAAAGCCATTCAGCTGATTTTATAGTTAATTTCTAATTACAAGGAAATATATGCAGTTCACAGAGAAGGTTGTCACAAATAAAATTTACCATTTTCTGAAAGGCAAGAATTTTACTAATGAAAGACTTTCACATGAAAAAAACAAGCATATCAAAGAGAAATCCCCTATCTTCACAAGCTTCTTATTGCTCATGAGCTAGAAAGCCTTCTTACATAGAGCTTCTCAAAGCAGGGAATATAGAAAAATCTTCATAAAATAAACTCAGAGCATTTATCAGCCAGTAAAAGAATGCGTTCAGCTCTACATAAATACCCAGGTTGTTTCTGTCCAAGGACTAGGAGTAAGACAGACATTCAGTATGGTAAGACACAAGAACAACTCAGTACCTTCCTGCTGTGAGACTGATTAGACATGAAGTCACAGGGTCCCATGTAATAATCCTTCATAGTGCTTAGGCATTTGGAAACTGAAATAGTTGAAGTTTCTCTGCCCTTCAGACACAGTCTCTAACTCATACAAGGCTCTGTTGCTTTCATCACCCTCAAGTTACACAAAGGTGTTCCTAATCTAACTTAAACCAGTGTAGGTATTTTTATTAGGGAAAAATGTTCTCTCAAACACCTGAAGCTGAAATTCTGTTTCATACAAAATGTGTTCTTGCCAGCTTTCTCCCATTAGCTGAAGTGATCTTCATTTCTTACTCTTCATAATCTACTAAAGCAGCCCCATAATTAGTTTCCTTTTTCTGGCCAGGCAAGGACACTACATTTATAACTGTTATCTATAAGCTATTAACAAACTAACAGAGAATAAAATATCCCTATGCTTTTTACATTAATTTCTGAAAGAAATTAGAGTTCTTTATCAATTGCCTACACCTCTAAAACTTCCAGCCAAATTCAGCAAAGCTACGTATCTCAAAGAGAATGACATTCCTGCATCCACTGAAATTGGCAGCTGGGTGGTGGAGGGAGGCTAAAATCAGTGTCACTACCACCAGAACAACTTTCTGACTGCACATGGAAGTCACTTCCTCCCACTGACCTGCTATTTTTTAATAAAACCACTGAAAATAGTTCCAGTTAACATACATATTTTATATGTGTAGTTTAGACTTGAGAAAAAACTAGACAGAATAAAATTACTTTCTGTCAAATAAGACCCTAAATAAAATGCAATGCTTCTGAATTTAACATCAAACCTATGCACATAGTCTCCAGAAACTTTAAATTTTAAGAAAAATACAGTTTAAAATCTGTTCCACACGTAACACTATCTTTATCCTAAACTGTGCCAGGAATAGCTATGAAATATATAATCTAGAAGGAGTACTTTTCCACACCTCTTTAAATTCACCGTATTATGACAGAGTACTTCTGAGATACGTGAAACAGGTCTGTTTAAGTTGAATTTGGGCCCCAAAATGTTAAAATTATATACAGGACTTACTTCTTGCTGCTTTAAATATTCATTCAATTTAGAACTAAACAACTTGCAAAATTACTAGAATTTTAAATTTTCTGGTATTTATATACATATATATATGTATCTCTATATGTATCTCACTAATATAAGCCAGGATATTAATCAACAAGACATGCAAGAGTTTTTTATTATACCACTGGATTATACTGAGCTAAATTTCAAAATCTAAACTTAAAATCTACATTTAAAAGTCTAAGCTTGTCTAATACTAAGTCACTACAATACTACTACAAGGTGCTGAGTTCATGACACCTACACACTGTTGTTCTAAGCAGGTCTGATCATCATTGAGCCATGCTCTCACTTCAGGCTGAAGCTTCATTAATTTTTCAGACAATGTCAGTTTATGTGGTCCACACTCATCCTCTCTGGCACCTTTTTTTGCTGATTACTACCACGTGTCTTCTGCTGGCACAGAGATGCACAGAAAACCAAATCATGGACCTGATCCATCTGAAAGTAACTACTCTCCCCTCCCAAGGACTGAAAGGCAGCTTGGGTTCATGCCTGCCTACCTCAGCTTAACTCACACCAAGATGGAATCGTAGCCTGTTACACACTGCAAACACCTAACAAATCAGGCAATTAGCACCACAAATTCTACCTCCTGTTTTAATAACTTTGATGAATAAATGTGAGGTATTTGTGAACTGTCCAAATTAGGATACAATGAAATGATGAATTAGAAATATACTTGAAATACACTATTGTAAATGAGAAGTGCAAAAATGCTAACATCTCTAAATATTAAATCCATATGTAAGCTGAAATTTAAATCTGGTTACTTATCCTACAAGAGCATTACAAATGTAGTAAATACTAAAATAACAATACATTTTCTTAGTAGTTTCTGCAGATGTCTCATATTAGACTTCTGAACGTAATTCCATAGCTCATGTTAAGGATATCATCCAAGATTTCATCTCCACCAAGAGGATTTCTGCTTCCCTCTTTTTCTTCCAGAGCTCATGATCACTGAAGAATTACAAGGTCTGATATTACCTTAGTATCCAAAAAGAACTGCAAGAGAGATTTATCTTTAAAAATGTGCAGGTGTTGAAATAATTTCACCACTGCAAAGCAAATGTATTCAAACAATATTCCGAGCATAATATTCTGTTTAAGGCCGCATCATGAAAGCCACCGTATTCAGTAATCATTCATTCTGCTAAAAATTATAAACAGTATCAAGAACACACTTATGTTAAGCACTAAAAAATAGCAAAGGGACAAGTAATTCAGAAATAAACAGAAAGGTTTTCCCACTATTACAACTAAGTAACACTTGAAGCAGTGTATTTGATAATTACAGTAAGTTGGATGGACAAAATAAAGTCTTACAAATTATAGCATGCTCAGGTTTACTGCAATTTTGTTACAACGGACAAACAGTTATTTTCCAGCCTCAAAAACTTCCTGACCCACATGTCTGAGCCCATAGCTGCCTGCTCCGTTCTGCTGGTGAAACTGTAGAGCAGGGGCAGGAAGGAGCTGAGGAAGCCAACAGGGCATCCAGCAGAGATATTTATTAAAGAATGCAACCAGGAACTGATTATGTATTTTCTTAAAAATTATGCACAACTAGCAGACATCTACTACAGGTATTTTTTTATATATATTATATGCATATACAGTGGTACTGTAGTGTTTACTAACTGAAGAAAAAGTATTTAAAATGGATTATAATAATTTATGTTTATTCATAAATCCTGGCACCTTGCATATGCTGTCACTTAAGATCAGTATTTCTGTATCTTTCAGCTACTTTGGAAGAGTTTTCACTGACATTGTGAACTACATGCATTTCCTTGCAAGTAAGAGCTCCCCTGAGAATGATTGTGGGGGGGAAATAGCATGGTAAGCTAAATTCCCTCTCACATTTCCCCAAGACAGGAGCCTCTACAATGCACAGATGACAAGAGCTGTCACTGTAAGACACAGTCAATTCCTCAGGGTAACGAGGGCTCTCAACAATTAAGATTTTATGTGGGCATGCTAGGAAAGACATCAGAATTGTTTGGAAGGGGGTGAAAGCAGAGATTACATTATCTGTTGAATGAAGGAGTTCATGCTGTAACTGAATTACTTTTCAGTGAAGCTTCTCACCACAAATGTCAACTCCTTTCCACTGCCAGGGGTTACCTTTTCTTTGTTTTAGCCTGGCAGCAGCAAACAGGTTGTTCAACTGCTCAGCATCCACTTCACTGCAGCCAGGTAAGGGACTCACATTGTTGGTGACACCTGGGCAACAAAAAGCAACTCATTTTGCTTCAAAAGGCCCCGTATCTGGTCATCTTCATCAACTCCTATGTGGAGACTGAGTGGAAAGAGGAGCTACCACCCAAAAGCTAAGGGAAGTATTATTTTAAATCATTCTAGCTAGATCCACAATGTCCTTCCCTCAGTTTTTAGTAGTTTTAAGATTCTTAGAAATAAAAAAGAGAACCTCAAAACTCTACAACACATCAGTGGAAAAATAATGGTGCTTTACTGAAATACTTAGTAATGTACTTCTTTTTCAGAGATTACACAGCAAAGGCTCGCACACCAAGAAACATGCATTTTTCTTCTATTACAGAACTTCATTACAACCTTATTAGGATAAACTGTTTACAATATATTATGCTACTCTTTCTCTTGGCAATTTTTAAATTGTCTTTGTTTTAGCAACTATCATTTAAATGTTAGAGGATCTGGCACTCCCTTCTTAGCACAAAAGTTACAGGTTCAGGAAAAAGCCTTGGCACTAGCAGAGAATACTGCTAAGAAGCCAGATCAATGTCTACTGTTTCTCTGACCAAAACAAACACACACACACAACAGTAACATGAAGCAAGCCTAATATAAGATCGTGCCTTTTGGTGATTCTTAAAATATTATCTTAAATTTTTAAAAGCTGGTACAGATGTTTGTTCATGCCCAGATGCATTACTTTGTTGCTAGTAGCACAGCAGCACCCCAGTACAGAATCTGACATTTGACATACACCATTATGTAACAAAACAACTAAAATCACAACAATTTCCTTAATATTACACCACTTCCTTATTCTGTTCTACAACTTCTGGCTGCTCTGCACCTCTACCTCGCTTCACCCTTTGCAATTCCCACAGAAGGAACCAAGTGGAACAGAGTTCTTACCAAATGCATTGTCAAACTTTCAGCCAAAATATAAGATGCATACAAAAAGAGAACTTGGATCATCACTCTGCACACATGAAAAGTCAGAAATTCAATTTAAGATTTCCAATTTTACACTTGAAAAAAATCAACCAAAGAACTCTCTGCACAGACACAAGTTACTGAAGAAACATAAAACTGGACACCTTCAAAAACACCATGCCTGGTCTGCTTCTTATCTACAGGGATGTTCTTGTCCCTCACTAAGATAATGAAAACTACCATGACTGGAGCGCAAGTCTTAGCACAAAGAGCCATCAAGTACATTTCATTATTTTATGCAAATAATGTAAAATAGTGCAGGGAGGGGACTCATCTAATCTTAATCAAGGAGCCACAGATCTATTTTAAGCTCTTTATAATTTAGGCTCTCTACTCAGTAAGGACTCAGTAAACACCCATCTTATGTGGTAAAATAAATAGTACAGACTACATCTTTTCCAACCTAAACCACACAGCCATCAAGTGTTAGGCATCAATACAACGCCAAAGAGCTCAACCAATTCCTTTATGCTTTCCAGAGCACATCTGCTGTCCTTTTGAACAGTCTCATTAAGTGTTGCTCTAAAGCACAAAGACACTGAGCTTCTTCTATTGAAGATTATAGGGCTCCACACATCACTCTTTCAGGAAACATAATTTAATTCTCTATAATCTGTATCTACAGTCCACAAATGGTACAGAAGAACAAATGATTTGCTTACATCCCAGCAGTTAAAGACCTTTTTGAATACAGTACAGGCACTTTGAAAGCAGTACAGCAAAAGGTGAAATGCACCCATAGCTTGTTGTGAAATATTTTCTTCATTAAAATGACTCAAGTTTTCCAAATTGCCACTGAGAAAATCTGAATTTCCCAGAGCGAGCTGTGTGAACAGATGAACTGCCAACTAATCAAGTACAATGGCGTTCAAAATGGGATTATACTGAGAAAATACTATTTAAACTTCAAAGATGATGGATTATTGTAATTTAAATGAAATCAACCAAACATTCTTGGGTACAGGGAAGACCAGTTGAAAACTGCTCATCTTTTATAATTTCTCAGCAAAAAAACATCAATAGAAAGAACTTGTGGGGTCAGTCCCCTATTCCACCAAAATATGTTATCTTGATGTCAGTTGCACTCTACAACATAAATAAACTATGAGAACATTTGACTGAAATGCAACAAAGTTAATCTCTTACCAAACATAAAATGAGCATTCTTGTAGCATCAACATTGAAATCAAGTATTAAAAAAAGTCACAGCCCACTATGCTAGTATATCAATGAGTTAACAAATTCAAATCCAGAAAAATTCAGATTCAAGGCAAAATTTCTTTCCTTCAAAAGGCCACAATGAAATTGAAATGAAACTGCTGTTAGTCTAAATCTTGATATCAATGGGAACACTTTTTCAAAAGTCAGCAGTTTTTACATAATTACATTTCTGGCCTGTTTTCTCAACAGTCTCAGAAGATTTTCCCTTAAAACAGCTTAAGTGCACATCCTACTCTCTAAAATGCCAGAGTGCATAAAACCAGGGTATCCATCACACACAGAAGATAGGCTTCTTTTTCTTTCCAAATGGGGCATGTAAATATCAATCAACCAATCAACCAGAAAGAGACCCCAGCAAATCTCAGTGAAGTATTCTGAAACAAAAACTTCTTTCTACTAACTTAGTAACAGACAGCCAAGATAAAGACGACATTGTATAAAATCTCATTATTCCATATTTAAGGGAACAAACACTCCTGAAATCTTTGAGTAATATTGTATCATAATTTCCATGGATTTCAGTAGTTTCTCTGAAATCCAAGGAAGTAGCAAAAGGAATTAATTTTTACTTTGCTTCCTTAATAGCAACCACAACAACCTACCACTGCCCAGCAGCACAACCACCTGCACTGATGTTTGCACAGGCAAAGTACTATCACAGCGAGGTCACCAGCCAATTACAGCTGTTTATCAGAGTATGAGCAGTACTCTATAATCTTACAATTTAGAATAAGCTTATTAAAAAGTAGGAGGAGATAATTTTGCTGTTGCTATTGTTTGTATTCTATTTTCAGAATATCTTGACTGCCTCTACCTTCTAGCACTGTTAGAAATATTCAGTACTTCTTGACCTCAGCTCATGGAGTAAGAAATCCCTTGAGCTTATTACAACCACTCAAATCTACATGACTTCCTATTTTGCAAAAGGCATTTCCAGACCAGAGTCACTTTTTTTTTGGAACCCAGAATAAAATATTTGGTATACCCTCTGTCAGTTCTCACAGTCATTATTGGCTAAAATTACTCCTTCACTGGACCAATTTCCTCTTCACACTATCCAAGTTCAGGTGGTGGTTAAACAGAAACAGCTTTGTTAACTCACAGCCATTAAAAGCAACAAAATAAAATAAGTGCAAGACATGAAAAAGAAACCAAAATCTGAGACAGAAGATCCCCAAATACACTCCTTTTTCCAGGAAGTATTTGAACAACGGAAGACAAAAAGGAGTTTGGAATTCGGAGAATATTTGGGGATCCAGATCTGAACCTAAAGACAAACCAAACTTTGTGCAGCATCCTTGCAGGCTGCTCACATATCATTGGCCTCTAAACGAAATACAGGAAAGAGGAAATACCAAGTGGCTCCCTCGTATTTGTCATTATTTGCACTACTGTCACTATCTGCCAGGTACGGTTGACCTCACATGGACCTTAAAGTTCGTAGGCCGCAGGGATTCATTATGAAAGTGAAAACAAAAGACAAAAGCAGAGTGGATCAGGCAGCACAGGCCGCAGTGCTGCTAAAAAAATTCAGCTGAACAGACCAGGTTACACATCTTCCAGCAAGTGTTCACCAGTGTAAAGCATCTACTGACAGTTTCAGCTATCAAATTACAGAAAAGACTTGGTAGAAATACAATGCCATTGTACACAAAGTTTTAATCTGAAGAATACTTTAACAGATTAGTCATGTTACAGGTATTTGGCTGAAAGCTTGAAAAAATATATTAGTTTTGGTGAACAAAAGCAAACTATTGTATTCATGTATTTCTCTTTAATAAACCTCTTGCAAGTAAATCTTGAAGATACTTTATTCATGCAATCAAAATGATCTTATCATGTTAACAGATAAAAATCATTTGCTTTATTGGCATGAATATTTTAACACTTTAAATTACTTACTTGGCATCAATTACAGTCCCTTCTGAGAACAGAAGAAATATTGAAAGAAATTAATCATATTGTTAAGAGGAGCATATAAGACTTGGATATATCCTCTTTAGTGAAAAGATACTGTCAGTAGATACACAAAGGATTCTTGCTGAGAGGGGGCATCTGAACATAAAAGCACGAGCCATAAACTTTTCTGCAGGGTTTTGGAGAAGAAATTCTCTCCCTGCCATGGGAAGTACTCTACTGATGAGTGCATCCCATTTCTGCAAGTACTTGAGCTTGAATATTTAAAAGAAAACCATCTAGTCTTTACTGTTGCAAAGGTATTTTAAATGTACACCAAAGGAGAAATAACATGCCATTATTTCAGCTCATAAGCTTGTGCCTTTGAGGTGTTTTCTCCTGTCCTACTTAATGTGCACCCACATGTAATATCAGAACACTTCTTTGAGCAAACTGCTATCTTCAGAACAACCACTGTAATTTTCTGTTTCAACTGTAGTAATGAAAAAGCCTCACTGTTTTAATGACAAAACCTCACTTTCCTACCTCCTTATCATTTGCCACAAATCCAATGTTGGAAAAAGTGAAACTAATAATCAGCATCTTTCCACATTCTTTCAGAAATAACTGAACAGAGCAGTACACAAACAGGAGATGATATGGATCACAGAGAAGTGGGCTAATAACAGCACAGCTTTTACAATACATAAAGCATTGAAGGAAGCAACAGCAAGACTGACAGGGAGGGAGAAAATTAGTTCAGTTCACTGGAAATAATAAAAGAGGGTGTTTTTAGCGGGGTTTAGTCCTTGCATAAATTGGCTGTTTCCCAGCCTGACGGTGACATGAAAGATGCATTTCCTGAAGCAAAAGGGAAAATGGAAATAAAGACAAAGACGTTCACGAAAACAATATAGAAAAGTTCGACATGTTATTTTAAGTTAAGAAAAAATGCCAGGAATCCAGAAAAAAAAAAAAAAAAAAATTAACAAGGAGGAGGTGATTTTAGTTTAATTTTTTTAAATGTGAAGAATACAACTTTACGGGTAAATATTGCACCCAGTAAAACTGATTTAAATCTTCTAAACTGCAGGCAAGAAGATGACAAAGGAACCAAAAAAAAAAAGACCTATTAGATGCAAAGAAAATAACTGTAAGCAAGTCGTTCAGACAAGTAAAACACAGGTTACTTGAGGAAAAATAATTCAGTAGAACGACCTACAAGAAAATGAAACAAAATGTCAAAAACAGTTTTACCACTGTCCCATCATCAGTAGAGCCAGTCCACTGTGTGCTAGTCATCAGTCTACTCACTGATATTTAGGAATAATTAAACCTGTCAGGACAAGGAAGAGGAATAAATGTGTACATCATTAAAAGTCCTTTTCAACTCTAATTACAGGCTGCCTTGGTTTTGTCAAAAAAAACCAAACCAACAACAAAAAAAACAAACAGACACAACCCAAAACACCACGCGTTAGGAGTTTTCTGTTGCTTCCTTTGTGTTAAAGAGCTTTACTTTAAATTGAAAAAGTAAGAAACTGAAGCATCCCCTGTACAAGGTCCTTAACTTGGTATCCACGTACAAATATCATAACATCAAAGTGTTTCCCAGATTGCTTCCAGAACTTCGGGCAGTGTTTCATACTATGTGAAGAACACCTACTTCACTACTGAGGCAATGAAATGCTTCTTCAAATGCTGACCGATATTGTGGCATATTACCACAGGAGAAACACATACAAAAATACTGTTTTGGAGGAAAATCATAGACCATTATTACCATTTAGCTTCTTAAAACACAAAACAAACTTACAAACACAGACAAACCACAGTAAAACACAGTAAAACTGGGAGATTTTATATAAGAAACCTATATGAATCTGACATGAGGTACCTACGCTTTTAAGAAGTAATAAGTCCAACACACAAAATAGCCAAGATAAAAGAACTGAAAAATAAGAAAGGAATACTTCAAAATTTAATTCTTTTATCTTCTGTTTTGTTTTGAAAGGTCTTCTATAAAAGTAGGAGCCTTCTAAGGTCTTATAACTATATTAAATGCTGAATATCTAGCAAAGATTTCTTCCCTCCAATTAAAAAAAGTGTTTACACTAGAAAGCTTTTGATCAATAAAAATATAGCCTTACACAATATAATATAATTTCTTGGATATCCTGGAAGTCTGTAACTTTACTATTCTACAGTAAAAAGGATAAATTAATACATTAAAAAATCCTCTTTTTTTTTTTTCTCTCCCAAATAAAGCACCATTTTCATCTGCTTGTTAGGTCACCTGAGTAGAAACTGCTTTAGAATTGTGGAAAACATGACAAATCAGGTCTTATCTTCAAAGGTGGCGGTGGGAAAACCCAAAGGAATTTCAAACCCCTGAGATATCAACAAAGAATTTAATTATGAAGTGATTTACTACAGTATGTTGATATGTTAATCTGCCTACAATACAGGAATAGGTCAAAGAAAAGTTCAAGCAACCCTGGTACATGAGTAGATCTTAAAATGTTTAATACGTATAGTTTCAAATGTTTAATATTATGCCAGATAAGCACATCAGAAATAGAAACAAGATATTTTTAAGATATTTTTAATAAAATTCCTGAAGATATCCTGAAGGAATTAATATAGACAAATTTGAACTCTCATCTATACTGGGAAAATGACTGAATCAGGTATTAAAGCAATAACAGCAGCTTTGTCTCATTTTAGCTCTCTTAAAATCCCTCCCTAAGGAAACTTCTACACTCAGCACTGAAGGACTGGAGACACTGTAACAGCAGACAGCACAAAAATCATGTTGCAGCTTACAACCTTTCCCATAGCCTTCTCCTGATCAGATGGTCCAAAGAGTCCCTCTTCAACAGGCTGGCCCAGTCTTCCCAGTACCACTCCAGTAAGGTGTGCGCTCATCTAACCACATAGCTCTCACTTTGGGGACAAAGCTATAGAAGCACAAATCTGGTGGGCTGTTTCTACTCAGTATAAGAAATAACTTTGTCGTGGTAGCACCTTAGGTAAAGCCAGCATTGCAATACTGGAGAAAACAAAATTTTTTTCATAATGTACAACCTAAACCATCCTTGGCACAACTTGAGACCATTTCCTCTCATCCTATTGCTTTTTACTTGGAAGAATAGATTGACCCCCACCTCATTACAAAAAGAGAGTGAGAAGGTCTCCCCTGAGCCTGCTTTTTTCCATGTTAACAACCCCAGTTCCCTCAGCATCTCCTCCCTAGACTTATGCTCTAGACCCTTCACCAGCTTTGATAGCCTTCTCTGGACATGCTCTAGCACCTCAATGTCCTTCTTGGATTGAGGGGTCCAAAACTGAACCCAGTATTTGAGGTGCAGCCTCACCAATGCTGAATACAGAGAGACAATTTGTTCCCTAGTCCTGCTGGCCACGCTAGTGTTGATACAGGCCAGGATGCCATTGGCCTTCTTGGCTACCTGGGCACGCTGCTGGCTCATGTTCAGCCAGCTGTCCACCAGAAACTCCAAGTCATTTTCCACCACGCAGCTTTCCAGCCACTCTGTCCCAAGCCTGTAACGTCGCATGTGGTTCTTGTGATCCAAATGCAGGAACCAGCACTCAGCCATGTTGAATTTTCCCATTGGCCTTGACTGACACACCCACCTAACTTGGTGTCTTACTGAGGGAGCCCTCAATCTCCTTACCCAGATCATAGATACAGATATTGAAGAGAACAGGTCCCAGTACTGAGCCCTGGGGAACACCACTTGTGACCAGCCACCAACTGGATTTAACTCTATTCACCACCATTTTTTGGGCCCAGACATCCAGCCATTTTTTTTTACACAGTAAAGCACACACCCATTCAAGCTTGTGGCATCATAGCACAAAAAAAAGAAACCAAAAACCACTCAAAAAATAAATAAAAGAGTTAACAGATATTTAAAATCCAACACATGAAAATCATAAAGTTCACCAATAACTTTTCACAGTTCATCTCTATTAAGATATTCATCTCTAACTATATTATAAACAGATCACTAATATACAAAGGGAGGCAGCGATGCCATTGTTAGCCCAACAAAACACTGGTCTTCTAAGGAGTGAAGCTTAGCTTACAAACTTCCATTAAATTCAAGTAGGCAAAGTGGTCTGATTAATCTTACATCCCAACAATATTATTAGTCAGTAAATCTGTAGTTTACAGGGGAGCCTGAATATTACCTTATCAATGGATGGTTGCAAAGAATAGTTGCTAAGCCACTGGGATCCAACTCCACTGAAACTTAAAACTGCAGGAGAGCACTTGGGTTATCAAGACCAACACTCTCTAACTGCTAGTAAACCCATTAAATAGTTTATAATAGGAATTAAGTACAGCTATTGCATGACCTCTTGCAAAATAACCAGTGGTATTTTTTCCTTATAGTTGAGAGATAAAAAAGTTTACTTTTCATTTTTACTTGCATGACTTAGCCACTTATCTAACCAAGACTCATGTGGAGATGTTAATGCTCCACATTATTCCAGCCTTTTTCCAAGTTTATGTAAGCAGTTAACTGTTTAAAACAGGAATCATCCCTTATTAAATTCATGTGGTTCTTGACACATGTTGCTGGTGCAACTGTAATTCAGGTCTGAGTACATGTGTCTTTCATTACTGTGTCACGTTAGTTTTTGCAAAAGTTTTTGGACTACCCTTCATGAAAGGGGGTGAAGCAGGATTGTACAGTGCAGAACACTTCTATCAGGTGCACCATCCTCATTTGCTTTAATAAAATTTGAGCAGTTCAATGTAAAATATAAATGCAAATGAAAACAGGCATAGAGACAGTGTGGTAAGTCCTACTGACTGATGGTGATAGAAGCTCATTTACAAAATAAATTATTGAAAGATATGCATTTAAAACAACGTATCAGCATCATTTTTTTAAATGGCTGTTTACTGCATCTCGCCCCCACCACCAAAAAAAAAAATATCCAAAGGAAAAAACAAACAAAAAACCAAAACCAAAACCCTACTCTTGTCTGTTATACTCAGAAATACCCCAGATAAGCCAAAGATAGTAAATATAAGCCAGGGTTGGTAAATATTCAAGAGACTGTAAATATAAGGCTAGAACAGTGCTCATTCCAATGAATCTGCCAGTGCTTTGATTTTAAAAATAAATAAAGCACATGGCTAAATTATTACTTATATATTATTATTACTTATTACTTTCTGTCTAGAAAAAGTTTAAGTCACTTACTTGGTTAAATACTGTTGAAATCAAGGGGACCCATACACATACTTAAACTCACTCCCCACTGAGCAAAGCACTAGAGCTTGTGCTAAACATGCCTTTGGGAATTAGTGTCTCAGGCTGCACACTCTTGCAAATATTTAGGCATTTATGTTTAGTCTCGTTACCATGAATATTTCCATCAATAAATATGTCCATAGCTGTTAGCAGGAACAAGACTTTCAGCACTACTGAGAAGGTAGCTATATTGAACAAATTAAAACTGCAATATTATTTCTTTTTGTAAATTAAAATCCTGTAGAAGCAAATGAGAGTTTTATCAATAATTAAGAGATAAGAGTATAGGATTCAAAACCTTTAAGGGGAAAAATATACTACAAAAGTAAAGCAAATTAACACTTGTCAAACAGAAAAGTGAATTTTCTTTGCTCAACTTCCACATTATTTCAGAACTCACTGTATTTTAGTATATAAATTGACCACAACAGTATTTGTATTTTTAATTCTGCATAATTAATGACCATAATTCTGACTGCAATCAGAACCCCTATATAGGAAAAATGTAAGCCAATTGATGCCATATGTCCCTCTGAATTGTTATTCCAGATGTATTCCTTGGAGACACAGAATTGAAGTTCCCATTTCCTTTAAATGATACAGTCCTAAAAATTCTAATGGAAGAAATTTTGAGTATTAAATAGTTTGTTCTTACGATTATTATATATATATATACACAGATCCTTCACTCTATTTCCTATAACTTGAGTAAACAGTAAAGAAAAAAATTACTTATGACATATTAAATTGTGAAGAAGCAAACGTGCATTTAGCCTGAGATTTCTATGGCCAGAATGATGACTTAACACTTACAAAGGCATTTGAGAACTAATTTTTAAGTTTTAGTTTCTGTTAGTACAGAAGAACCTCAACCATACAGGGAGCAGTTGGGACTTGATCAGAAGATTTGATGCAAAGTTGCATTATAGTTCTCTTTAACCTGTAACAAAGAAAAAAATAATGTATACCTTTTGTGGGAATATTTGCTTAGTTCACAGATGACAGTGCTAAGTACTGCTAACAAAAAATCAGAAATGGGGAAAGGAGTTTCAGCAATAACTTTCCCACATTACCCCACCAACAACCTCAACCTAGTGGGCCATTTTCTCTAAGGGCTATAAGTAATTAAGTTGCATTGCTAAATCAGTCTTGAGCCTGTCCTGAGCAGAAAAATCACTTATGCTTAATTGCATGTAGTGATGTAGTGAGCATTCCATTAGTCAGTCTGCAGGTACCAGTTTCTTTCTTGTAGCTCTGCAGGATACTTAAAAATGAAAGGTCATTATTTTATCCAGGTAGTCACTTGTATAATAAATATTTCTAAGAGAAAAGAGTGTTCATTATTTCAGTTTATGTTACATAGATATACTAAATAGCATTTAGTTGTTGAGTTTAAAAACAGAAGTCTCTGAAAGTTAGAAACACTGAAACTGAGTATTTATAAATAAAATTTTTATTTCAATAAAAATATATTCAATAATATCACAATTTTATAAATTATAGTACAAATAATTAAAAACAAGTGTAAATAAAACTAAACTGCCCATCGTTTTTAACATAGGAAGATGCATATATTCTATACATGCACAGTCGTACACAGTCATCTGAACACTTGCACATGTTCAAAAGAATGTTCTCTGACACCTTAATCATCTCTGCATACTGGTTGCTAATCAGAACCACATTATTTTTCACCTGATTCCATCAACAAAGAATTAGTCTCCATAAAATCGTAACTGACAGGAACAGATTGTTTTCATGGTTCCAAGTAGGAGAAATGTTCTAACAGTTGATGCCCGCTAACATTCCTACTTCTGGCAGCCCACATCTTCACATAGTGTAACCAGCTCACACTAAGACACTAGTCAAGAAAAGCAATATAATCCTTTGAGATTATAAAGTTTTAATACTGTAAAAAATATTACAATAAATTATTATATGAAATCAGTTACTACAGAACTTCAAAATGAGATAAATTAAGCCCCACAACACTCACAATTTAAAACTGAGCAATAGCATTTGGTATTTTCTTGAATAAAAATGTACTTTATATTTCATAGAATCATAGAATGACTAGGGCTGGAAGGGACCTCCAAAGGTCAGCTAGTCCAGCCCCCCTGCACAACCTCGCACTAGACCAGGCTGCTCAGAGCCTTGTCCAACCTTACCTTGAAGATCTCCAGGGATGAGGCCTCAACCACCTCCCTGGGGAGCCTATGCCACTGCTCTACCACCCTCAAGGTAAAGAACTTCTTCCTGATATCCAGTCTGAATCTACTCTTCTCTAATTTAAACTCATTCGCCCTTGTCCTTTCACTACAGGCCCTTGTAAACAGTCCCTCTCCAGCCTTCCTGTAGTCTCCCTTCAGGTACTGGAAGGTGGCTATGAGGTCTCCCCAGAGGCTTCTCTTCTCCAGGCTGAACAACCCCAGCTCCTTCAGCCTGTCCTTGTAGGAGAGGTGTTTCAGCCTCATGATCTAGAGGATCATCTAGTCCAATCCCCCTGCCAGATCTGATCATATTTGTGGCCCTCCTCTGGACCCTCTCAATCAGGTCCATGGCTTTCCTGCGTTGAGGGCTCCAGAACTGGATGCAGTATTCCAGGTGAGGTCTCACCAAAGCAGAGTAGAGGGGCAGAAACATCTCTCTCCATCTGCTGGACACACTTTTCTTGATGAAGCCCAGGAAGCTATTGGCCTCCTGGGCTGCAAATGCATACTGCTGGCTCATGTCCAGATTCTCATCCACCAACACCCCCAAGTCCTGTTCTGCAGAGCTGCTTTCCAGCAACTCATCTCCCAGCCTGTATTGATAGTGAGGGTTGTTTTGACCCAGGTGCAGGACCCTGCAATCAGTCTTTTTGAACCTCATGAGGCTCACCTGGGCCCACCCTCCAGTCTACCCACGTCCCTCCGGATGACATCCCATCCCTTCAGCCTCTAGACAGTACCACTCAGCTTGGTGTCATCTCCAAACTCACTGATGGTGTTCTCAATCCCACTTTCAATATAATCAATGAAAATATTAAACAGTACAGGTCCCACTACACAGAGTAACAGAATGTTAGAGGTTGGAAGGGACCTAGAGGATCATCTAGTCCAATCCCCCTGCCTGCGCAGGATCACCTAGACCAAGTCACCCAGGAACAGATCCAGGCGGGTCTTAAGTGTCTCCAGAGATGGAGACTCCACA
>JAOEGS010020118.1:78957-98425 GCA_025447755.1 Corythornis vintsioides
AAGCATAGCTTTTCAAGATGAAGATATGTGCAACTGAAAAAGAGCATCATCATTCACATTTTAAAATATTCAAAGGTGACACTTTATTAAGTTTGATTTTGAAAGAGGGTTAAACAAATTTAGGGCATAATTAATAAAGTTACTTAAAACTCATGGAAAGTCAATTTAACACGTCTTATTGAAACAAATGCTCCTATTTTTTGTAACCCAAGCTATGGTGGGTTGCATATGTGCCAATTCACTGACAAAACATGATCTGTCAACATAAAGTACAGAAGTCAAGAAACTTATGTTTTTAAATATGCAGTATTCAGCCCCTCTTTCTGAATCTCACTTCAGATCATTCCTCTCCCTAGACATATTGAACACAAAATTTCTATTTTCAGACATATTTTAACAAACAGCAAAAGTCTCCTGCAATCCTTCTTCATAGAAGAAGCAGAAGCTACTGAAGCACTCCATCACTTCTGAGCAGACAAAGACTACTGCTACTACCATAAAGAATCACACCACTCACATTACAAAAACATTGATGATTCACATGGAAGTGACCACAGGAGACCAACCTTTCATGATGCAGCTCCTCCAAAATAACCCTATTTAACAGAATATTATAGCAAGATAGGATACATGATGCACAACTGAAATTGCCATAGTGCCTAATGGTCTCATCTGCTGATCATTGTTGTTTGGAAAAGGTAGAAAAGACAGAGAAGGAGTTTCAGAAAACATCCTACTGTTACACTCATCTCTGGATTTTCCTGTTAAATTACTTTGATAGCATTTTTTGTCTTCTGAAGACAGATCAGTCTTAAAAGTCAGGATATTAATTGTAAGGTTTCACATGTGAACAGGCCTCAAGCCAAGATAAAAAACTGCCTTAGGAAAACGCAGTTGGATTCAAACGTAGCTACAATAAGTCTTATTCTGTCTTCAACTTTTCCCACATTTACTAGATGTATCTTGATATTTCAGAATTACTTCCTTCTGCTTTCCCCAAAATGATCATAATTCTAAATTTTCTTAAACAATCTTTCCTCATTAGAGCTCAGCTTTACGAAAGAGGTTTTTTCCTTTCGCTTTTCTAACACCGACATTGTTTTCAAAGTGACCTGTCTTCCATCCAGACTGACATTTACAAGCTGTGCTAGAAGTTGTCCTCCTCCACTTTTCTAACCTTACTAGAGGCATAAGGAGCATATCAGAGACAAGATTTCAAATGAACCACCTCCCCCTGAATGCCAAACCAGTGACTGTTTACACAATTAAAAATCTTAGCCTCGGCACTGTTTAAAAAGCTACGTATCCTGTAACAGCAGCATGTAAAGAACTTAAAACAGCCACGTGTTAACATTTGCCAGTTTACACAAGCTATACACCAGCACATCAATTATACCTGATTATAAACCTAAGTAAAAATATTTACTTCTTTACAGTAAGACTTCTCAAACTATTTTTTACATAGCCATGGGACACATTTTTTAAACACAGAAAGCTATTCAAAATGTAGCAGTGAAAATATTAAAACAATTACTATTTCAGACTGTATGAGCAAAGGTGTAGTTTAGGTTTTGCATCAGAGAAACTGTGGGAAAGAAGCTAAGTGTAATATTTAAAAAAAAAAAAAAAAAAAAAACAACCTCACTTCTGTAGAGGAAAAAGGTGTTTATAATTTTTAGGCCAAACTTTTTACTCCAAAACTTTCTGTAAATCCAGTATTTAAGTACTGCAAACACAATTTACTTTTATGTGACAGCTTAGAATTTTAAAAGAAGCAAAATTATTTCTGGGCTGAAACTGCTGCTGTTTAATTATCATTATCCTATAAACTATGTCAGGAACAGTATCAGACTAGAACTGGCACCAATATACTAGGAGTGGATACAGGTAATTAAAAGCATGAAGGATTTAATTTCAACTGAAACATTTGGAGCACAGGAAATAATAATTAAATCTAATATATATACAATTAATCAAAAACAGTGCACACTCATTCCACCAGCCAGTTCTAGGGTAAGTTAAACGTTGATTAAAATTTTAAAAAACAAACAAACCAAAAACCATCAAACTTCCAGTTTGTAAATTGTATTCTTCTTCAAAATGCTTCCATTCTGAATATTTTGAAGACAGAAATAAATCTTTCTTCTATGACATGAATCAGTACTCCCAAAACTATTTTTCATAATACTTTATAAATCCCAGAAAATATAAACAAACAGCTTGACAAGAACTATCATCTACACAATGAAAGATTTTAAGTAGGACTGCCAAAACCTCAACAGATAAAAGATTCCAAAATTACATAATTAAAATTTCCCAGTTTTGTTAAAAACCAGTAGAAAGACATAGTTAAAGTTGGTATTCACTGGTTTTAACCAATGCACTCAGCAGTTCTGCCAATCCGCACACCCCTGTACCTTTGACCATGCACAAACACCTCTGCACATATAATCTCTGTTGCCATAAGGGCAAGCCAACTAAATTTTGTGTGTTTGTGGTCAGTCTGGTATCTGATGACAGGTTATTACATCTGTCACCCAAAACTTCAAGAGTCTGCAGTGAACCCAGCTCAAGAACCCCTTGGCCCCTTTTTACCACAAGAGTGGTGGAGCACTGGAACAGGTTGCCAGGGAGGTGGTTGAGGCCCCATCCCTGGAGACATTCAAGGTGAGCAACATGCTCTAGTTGCAGATGTCCCTGCTCTCAGCAGGAGGGTTGGACTAGATGACATCTAGAGGTTCCTTTCAACCCAGGCATTTCTATGATTTGTAGGACATTTGCTAGGTACGTTAACAACGCACTGCCTCAGTGTGTTTTCAAGCAGCAGTCCCACAGACAGTAGCATATCCACTCTGACATTTAACTTCAGTGGAGGACTTCAGAGTTTGAGACAAGAGAATGAGTGACAAGCCTGCAGCAGCATTTACCTGCCTTACTGAACAGCAGTAACTGTCAGCAGCACCTGGACACTAAGTATTGTTCTGAAGCAGAGGTGAAGATGCAAATGGCAAATATTGTTCAAAATGGAAAAAAAAAATCCCTTCCAAAGAAGTTCTGATTTCTACACCTGCATTGTCACATACAGAAGGAGAAGGCATTACTTTTGCATAAGGTCTCACCTCAAATTATTCAACCCTTGGACTGCATCTTCCCTCACTTCTCCCACAGTAGACTAGTTTCCCCTTCTTCCCAAACCTCAAACTCAGAAACATGAAAGGGCAGCAGAAACTGCCAGGGACTGCTGCTGAGAAAGTAGGACGATACTTATGTTTCTTGAAGGTTTGAGGACAAAAATATGGCTGCGTGACAGGACAATGTAAGGATCTGAGAGAAAGGAAATGACTGCTAATATTGCTGTGAAGTAGGACAAGCAGGAATCTCTTGCTCTCACAAGCCTCCCCTAAAACACCTCTGAAATCTTTTGCTTTCACCAGTAAAACCTCAACCTTCTTGCAGCCCTACTGGAATTTTACCTCCTGGAAAGCCTTGAATTCTCTCTTGGCCCATCTTTTTGATCTATCAAATCACTGCCCACAGTAATTTGATTTTCCTCATAATCAGAAATGCTATGTGCACTAGAGATGGGTGTGCGAAGCTCTTTAGAGTCCAGAGTTAAGCATTACTTTCAATTACTAACTAGCAAAGAGCTAACTATAAAAGTCAGCTTGCTTTCTTTAGCACATAGTATACTGCTGATATGAAATTCTGCATAAGCTGTAAGTTTTAGCTAAGAGCTATGTCTCAAAACTGATTTGCAATATTGACACTTTTGCTAGTTCTAGAAAGTCAAATGGGTAGTTAGTATAGAAGATCATCTTAAAGGAGCATAAAAACAAGTATTACATTGAGCTTCTAGAGAGATACACTGGCAAGTTCAAAAATGCAAAGCAGCTTTGCATAGAAAGCAAGAGACAAAGTATTAAATGTTTTCTCTGACTCTTGCCAAATGTCCTGCTCTAACGTGATGGATGAGGTTTCCTAAGGCTAAGATGCCAAAGCCAATTAGCCATGTCACTCCACACAGACACCAGCTGCCAGGATCTAACTTTATTACTGTACTACTTAAAAGTGAAGACATCAGCAATGTTTAAGTTCACAAGACTCCTAATTTTAAAACCTGCCTTTTAAAGATCTAGGATGGGGTTAGTGACAATGACCTTACATTTCAACCTTTTAAAATCATCATAGAGTGTCATGAATTATCCATAATTTGATTATATGAAGTATTCTGTTAATGAAATTAGTTCATATTATGCTCTATTCAAAAGAAGCTAAGACTTCAGCTTATTTCCCTCCTCATGAGTTTTATGCAGTGTTTATATTTAAAAGCAGCAATTTATTTCAATATTGCCTGTTTCAGTTGCCAAACTGCCTACCCCACAGAACATGATATGTGTAAAGTATATAGCTTACTCCTTTATGGCATCTAATTCTGAATTCCAAAATACATTTTTTTGGAAAGCGTCTTGAGCATTTTTTGACTAGAATAAAACATGTCCAAGTCTTTGATTACTTGAAAACATCTGTACTTAATTTCTAAGCAAGGAGTTTGGAAATGTTGATCATACAATACACTTCCCTACACAGTCACCACAATAAACCAAATGATTCCATGAAAGGGTAAAATCTTTCTTCTGCTTAGGTGCCTGTAGAATAAATCTGAATGTTACTGTCAGGCATTGAAAAGCATCCGTTTCTTTTGAATAATTTTATTCCAAACTACTCAGAAAAAAATGGCTCCTTTTCAAGTAGTCTATGTTACATTTATTCACATCTTAATAGAAACCAGTTTGGCTTTTTGCTGCTGCTACATTTATACTTCCTTTACTCCAGCATCCAACCAGCACATGGTATTAACAGCATTCTTCTTAAACTGTTCTCTACCCTGAGGATACTGAGAGAATGAGACACAAGCAGAAGTACGACGAGGTTAAGAACAGCTACAAGTCCTCTGAGAAGACAAAACAACCTTTCTTTTCCAAATTCTTATTCAAAACTGGGTTAAGTTTTATTTATTTCTAAGATGGATTTTTTCTTCATTATTTCTGCAAACACATGCATATGCCTATTACAAATAGGAAGCATTAGAAAAGCTTAAAGTTCATAAAGCTAATTCTCAACTATTAATTCTACCTGTCAGAGTGCAAACTAAAGGAAAGAGACCAGAATGAGTAGTAAGTATATTCCAGTCAGGCAGATGTTTAAAACTGTAGGCCTTCTTGTTTCATTATGATTTTTTTCTTCCTTTGAGATGTTTCTGAAAGACAACTTCATATTTTGATACTTTACTTTGCAAAATAACCAATGTGCCATTAGTGCCTAAGAATGCTGTATTTCATTAACAGAGCATTTAAGATTGTTTACTGAAATTATATTAAAAAAAAAACCACCCCATTTTCTCACTCAAGTACACTGCCTTCAAGTCTAAAAAAGGTGTCATTAGCTCCCCTCTGAGATTTGCTCTTTCAAAATCTAAAGGTTAAAAAATCTGTCAATCTTGGTTCTTTTTCCTGGGTTTGGTAAAACAGATTACATTCAAGTCTTCTGCCTGACTGATAATGCTGTGACACCAGCCATACCCCAAGTGTCATCAAGAGAAAGAGATGATGACTCTGCCCAGCTTTAAACCATGAGGCGATGTAACTGATGCGAAGGACATAGAACAAATGTCAGAGGAGTTCCATCTAAGTATGCCTGCTATGAAATGGAAAAGTTGAGAGCTCTCTTTTCTACCATATTTTTCCAATAAGATGAAAGCAGTAAAGAAGCAGAAGCTATGAAGAGGCTCTCCTCTGACAAAGTAAAAGAAAAATAACATTCCACAACAAAAGGCAGGATTTATCAAGAAAACCACATGACCTGATAGAAGCAGAAGAAAACAACTCTTCACAGAACCCCAGATTACTATGTAGGCCAAAATAATAGCAAAAAATGCCACTATTAGAAGCAGAGATTCAGGACTCTCAACTAAGCTTCTAACTTGAGATGCATTAAGGAAGAAGCAAAGATTAGAACTATAGCCTCAGCAGAAACACTAATGAGTCGATAGAGATGACTAAATTGAGACCAGGTAAGACCTGGTTCTTGTTAGCACCCAAATTAAAGGCTTATGACAAAAGTTCAAAAAATATCAACTACAGCAGCAATTCATCACCTGAGGCAATCTGACCTTGAAGAAATTTTGCCATAAGTCAGCACTTGAGACTTCTTTCTAGCCAGTAATAAATGCTGCCCTTTTTTAGTCTTCCCTTACACAGGCAGCAATGAGACTCTTCCCTAGGGAGATCAGAAAAGCTAGTCTGTTACTTAAGATTCTTTGCCTGCAAGAAGAAACTAAGCAATGGTTTTGATTCAGCTGACACTCTATGGATTCAAACATGACAATGCAAGAAATGAAAAGGGAATCTACCTTGGACACCACTAGAGAATAGTAATAAAAGGTCCTGCCAGCTTCTGTTGTAAGCAAAGCCACTGTCACCCCAGAAGAGGGGTGTGGGTAGCAGCAAGGAAAAGATGGTGTCAGGAGGACAGCTAGCATCCTGGAAGACAAGTGTCTCAAGCATTCATATAATAGACTTTCAGTTGCAGAGATTACTTCTGAAATGTTAGAAAATTATTTTTAAAAATCCAGATATTCCTATCTCAGCCAATATGCTAAAAGAACAGCTAAGACTCCTTGTCCCAGAAGACCTTTTATGTCAATACTATGAATAACATGAAAGCACACAACAAAATCTTAATTATCCTAAAAAGAAAAGGAAGGATCAGTCAAATCCATTTTCTAGATTCTACCACTAAACCAATAAATGTGTATTGAACAAAAATAATTACATCTGTCCTTCTTCATTTCGCATTGTTTCCATCTTCTGACTAAAACAGAATTATTCTTAACAGGTAAGAAATGTAACTGATCAGTGCCTTGTTTGCAAAATGTCAGTTTAGTATGTTTAAAAATAAAACTTTTGTTGTTTTACAGTAAGTAAACTGCATAACCAAATATAATGGGCTGCTGAAACAAATGAGACATGCTAAATACCTATTATTTCACAGAATTGTCAATGAAGTGACAGTAATAAACTTACTTATTCTAAAGGACCCCTCTAAATTGATTGATATATGATTTAGCATATAACAGCATAACATGACAATTTCTCAGAGTGCAAGTTATGCAAATGACAACCACCATTTTCTAGTCAAATAGCATATTAATAAAAATTAGAAAAAAAAACACAAACCCCTGCCAACCTGTATTATTTGTAGTATCCTCCCACATCAAACTGCAACTGGCTCAAGGTATTTCTTGAAACACCAGTAACAACTCAGACACATTGGCAATTTTGTACAGAAAGCATATGATAAACTGGTGAGAAAAATCACTCAGGAATGCTCAGCATCAGAGCACTTCTTGTGTGCAAGCACCTTCTTTTACAGTATTACCCACTTGCCTTTAGCAAAATCTTAAAGCTACAGGATCAGCAAAAGAACAGCTTAAAAGTAGATTTCTCTTGTTGCCTTTTCTCCTGTCACAGCAAGTCTCACTCCTCTTTATTTCATGTCTAAGCATGAAACAACAACAAACTTGGCATATATGGAAAGTGATACTGAAGCACCCTTGGCCTCAAATATCTGAACCATGTTTTATACTGTGCCATATCTCTGTCAGGTTCTGTATCTGCTCTGCTGCCTTGTGTGCCATATACCTTAAATGAGGCTAATGGCTTTGAAATGTTTAAACATCGCAAAGCATGAAGATTTAGTGATATTCTAAATCACTATAACATCCGTCCTGTAAAAAAAATAAATATACAAATATCTGGAGTTAAAGCTGACTGAAGAGCACTGGATACTCATTTCTCCATTAGATGCTTAGGGATTTATTTTTAAGTCTGTGCTTCAGCATTTTTGCATGCTCCTAGACCAAATATTTCAAGCTTTAAGAGTACAATTTACATGTGGCCTTCACATTGAAATAAACAAAAATACAGTCAAAATGAACCCAGATTTAGTATATTTAAGCAACTGAAAAACAATTCAACTGTTAAACTGCTTGGACTACTTTAAAACTGCAAGAATCTTTGTGCTCAGCTATATTATTTGTTCTCGATCACATATAGAAGAGCATCACCCATTGGAATGCTTTTGATCAACTCGTTTGGTGTCTGTTTAACATAAACTGTATTGTGGAGGATTTTCTGGACCATAATGGACATGTGAGCAACCCTGCCATTGAGGGCCTTGACTACTAGCAAGGCATCAGGCCTCAAGGTCACCTTGACATAAGGAACCAGGGATCATGGTTAACGAAAACAACATCTGCAGAGCAAAACTGTTGCAAGAGCACAGCATGATTGCCGCGTGGTAACCAATCGGAACTTTGCTCTGCCACGTGAACAGTTTAGCTGGACCAATGAGAAACTGTGAATTGGTACATGTACATTTGTTAAAGGCATATATGTTGGTTAAGAGTCTTAGTAAAGCTGGCATTCACCCCATCATACTGATCTCCGTGTGATCTGTCTCAATCTCCTGCACTGTATTTCTTAGTAGCTTTAACTATGTCCTCAATGGACTTGAAAAACAAGTGAAAAAAGCATTCTGAAATAGCAGACACAGGGAAGGAGCTGACAGATCTGAAAGAAACAGCATCAAGTAAGAGTCCAGAGCAGAGCCACGAAGATGATGGAGTGGAACATCTCCTGGCTGAGGAAAGAATGGGGGGATTGGGTCTCTTTAGCCTGGAGGAGACTGAGGGGTAACCTCATTCATGTTTATAAACATGTAAAGGGTGAGTGTCAGGAGGATGAAGCCAGGCTCTTCTCAGTGTGGTGCAAGGTGGAACATAGGAGGTTCAACGTAAGTATGAGAAAAAACTTTCATTGTGTGACAGAACTGGAGGCTGCCCAGGGAGGTTGTGAGTCTATTCTCTAGAGGCATTCAAAACCTGCCTGGACATGTTTCTCTGTAACCTGATCTAGGTGATTCTGGCAGAGGCATTGGACTAGATGAGCTTTTGAGGTCCCTTCCAACCCCTACCATTCTGTGATTCCATGATTCTGTGAGCAGG
Source organism: Corythornis vintsioides (assembly GCA_025447755.1). NCBI lineage: Eukaryota > Metazoa > Chordata > Aves > Coraciiformes > Alcedinidae > Corythornis > Corythornis vintsioides. The sequence goes on from JAOEGS010020118.1 coordinate 88,022, forward strand.
CTCTCAGCTTCATCAGCTGGCTCTAGTGAACATGATCACAGCAGCTGCCAGAGGTTTTCTAAAACCTTCACAGCTTTGGATGCACAAAATTTTGAAGGTCTTCCCTCACTGCATTCTTCTTCCACTCTTGATTGTCCTCTCAGCATTTCTCTCCATTATCACCAGTCTTCCCTGAACAATCACCCAGTTGCACTGCATCTGGGGAAATGCACCCTTCCTCCCATACTTTGCTTTCATATTGCTACAAGCAGGCCTGCAGATTTCTTACTTTAAAGCTGTATCCCTCCCCCTGTACATAAAGTCTTCTGTCCAATACTTTTTAAATGGCAGAAGAACTATGACCTAATATCAGCACAGTGACCAAAAAAACCCACAAGATCTTCAGATTTCTCTGTTACCTTTATCCAGATGCAATTGCTGGCAACAGTTTCTCCAACTCCCACATTAGGGACTTGAACAACACCCTCTCTTTCTGGGCTGTTGCAAAATTTATCTTCATAAAAATTGCAACAAAATTCATCTTTTCCTTTCTTCACAAACCTACCATTTTCTTTATCATCTGCTCACTACCTTAATTGGCATACACTCCCCATTTTCTCATCTTCTGTCTACTTGCTATACCTGTAACACTCCCACAAACCAATTCCCATTACATCAGCCCAGGTCCAGTCCCTTCATGTCTCTTGCCACAATAAATTCTCATTTCTCATCTTTAGATTGTACTTCTTCACCTCTTTTTCTTCCTGTCTTTCTTATTTTTCAAATTTATACCTTTCCACTCCCTAATGCTCTCTCTACAGCTGCGCCAGACTCCTACCCCTCTTCCACCCTTTACAATCAAGAAACAGCTCTCAACTGCATTACTCTGCTTTTTGTACCCAGCTGTCCTATCTTGTGCCTGAGCTTTACATCATTTCACCTGTAACTCTCAAGAGCAACTTGTTAATATTAACATTTCCAATTCTGTAATGACACCACCATACATTAGAACCCAAGCTAGAAAAGGAAGAAAGCCTTTGATACAGCAATGCACAGATGTAACTTCAACCATAGCACATAAAGAAATTTGTATTCTTTCCCGATAAAGGAAAAAAAAATAGTCTTTTCTTGTTCAACATATGCTAGGATAACTGCCTCTCTGGTGTAGCTTTTCAATGACAACATAACAATGTTCCTAAATTTTTGTTTCTCAGAAGCTCTGTATCACGTTGCTCCTGTCTAGTATCTTCCTGTCATGTTTAGACATGAAAGCAGCCTTTGGGTTTTTGTGGGGTTTTTCTGTTGTTTTGTTGTTTGTTTGTTTTTTTTAAATACAAAAAACAAACCCTAATCCAAAGACATGGTGTCTTCACCTTGAAAGCTACAACTCAACTGTTGAGCTGTTCGCAATAAAGTATGCCTTAATTGCTTTTAAATGCAAGAGCTATAGGACTTATTCATGGACAGTCATAAACAACATCTACTTTTCCAGATAAAAATAACAGGTATTACATTTCACTTTCCACCTTTTGCTGGAATCTCAGGGTTCTTTTTGATCTCAACTTATCCGTGAAGGATCATCTTATATGATCACTGCCAATACATCTCTTAGGATCCTAGAAATTTCTTGACTTTAACACATGCAATCCAAAATAGAACTTGAAAGACTCCATGCTTCTGTGTGGTCCACAACACTGGCTCCTGATACTCTGCTTCAGGGTATTATAGAAATTTCAGGCCTCAGATTGTAACTAGTTTAAAAACTTCCAAAGCCACATGTTCAACAATGTTAGAGCTCAGGCATATTAATTTCCTTCCAAAACCATTGGCTGACTTCTAGTGAGGAGCTCAGATGATTGTTTTAATCTCTGCATATCAAAACAAAAGATCCTTCAGTCTTATACTTGTTTTCTGTCTTAAACAAAAAATAATAATAAAAAATAAAATTAAAATCTAAGCCCTGAAGTGCACTGTTGTATAGCTTCAATTTAAGAGAAAGCTAGTCTAAGAAAGCATTAGTATTGGATTATTTCATACAGAATCTCTTGCCTGAATAGCTTATTTTTAATCCATCATTTTATTACATAAGCAGCAAGCAAATGCAACCGAGGAGTTCAGGTTCACATAAATCAATAATCACAGACTTATCTTAAATTATCCAAGACACTTATTCACATTTTTCTATTAGCTCCAGATTTTTAAAAAATAAACTAAAATACCAAACAAACAACACAATAAAAATGTCACTTTTAGAACAAAAGTCCTCAGACACCCTGAGTTTCATGTTCTACTGCATTTCACTTGCTGAACTGAAAAACAGCAGCCATGCTTGAAGATTTTAACACAGCTTTCCCTTTCACCAAGTAAATTCATCTCCAAGGACAAACTGTCATGTGCTGCCAGAAGGACAACACAAATAAAATTTTGTGACTTAAAAGCCCTAATATGGCCATAAAAATTCACTGCAGCAACATTCATTATAATTGCTTAGACTAACAAGCAAAGCTAATTACAATTACTTCCTGTCTGTCTATCCAGGCAAAGGCACACAGGAGGAATCACACAAAAAGCCTCAATTGCACAGGCTGCAAAACATAGTTTAGCAAAACGTGAAACAAAAAAAAAAAAAAAGAATTCATTTAATTTGCTGAATATCTTAATAGGTCCTGACACAAGTTCTACAGAATGCAATAAGTACGGTGCATTTTCACGAGCTAGCTGCCATCACTAAAGATGAACATTAGCCAGATTTCAGAATGAGGCATGCTGCAATCTAAAGATGACAGAAATAGAAGGTTTAAAGACTTTGTAAATTTGTAAGTGAATCTTATCAAAGCATATAAAGGTCTAAACCAAACAGAAGCAGCACAAATAGGGAAACATTTACTATAATGAAACATATTGCTAACAACGTAAATATGTCATGATCAAGGGCAGTTTATGAAGCAAATCCTGGTAGCCATGAATTCACTGAAGATTTGTGACTAAAATAGACCACCATGCTGAAGATAATATCCATTGCATCAAATGGCATCCATAAAATGGGACACTTCCCTTGTAACACCATCCAAGAGCAAGTGAGCCCTGGCACCGCAGCATAAAAGCCGTGAATGCCATGATAGCCTTCTCAGAATTGGGATACTCAGAGGTGCTGCTATTTAAGCACCTCTACCACCCTTCTCTTGAAAAATACATCCCAAATGCATAAAGACATGCCCCAAAATATCCCATCATTCCTGAGCAAGGAGTTTCTACACAGTCAGTCTTTTGAACTCAAGGAAAACTGCAAAACTCTAGGGAATTTCCTTGCAGGAATACAACTTTTTTCCCACATTACTTTAAGGGTCTGAACCTCTAACTGAATTTCAAGAATAGATACTTTTCATCTTTTTAATTTAGGAAAAAAAAATCACAAAGAAAAGGAATCTTAAAGGACACTGGATGAGCTATCGAAGTCAAGCAGATGTAGAAGCTGAAATGGTACTTGACAATAACAAAATTAATGGCAATAATTAATTTATTTTCTTCTGAAGTCTGCAATCTCCACTCATGAGTCTGTATATGAATACAGAATAATCCAAGAAACATTAACAATTTATTTTAGGTAGAAGAACACCAGAATTTGGAGAGAAGTCTGTAATGGGTTTGGCAAACCCATTACAAAAATTCCAGGATATGTACCTGCCAGCAAACATATGTCACCTTCTTTCAAAAGCCCTCTCCCAAAACCTTCAGAATTACAAGAGTCACCATCATCAGTGACTTTAAAAGAACAGAAGAGAACATATCAATTTTATCACCCTAGTCTTTACTGCAGTACATCACCTTTGTCTCATCACTTTCACTCATCAATCTTATAATCAAAGAGTTCTGCACTTGTACACCTCTACTGAGGACCCACCAAATTGTTACAGATGGCTGGAAGACAGCTCTTGGGTTGGTCACTTTTTTGTAGTTCCCACAAATCTTTACACAACCTAAACTTTTTTTTTTTAAAAAAACCTCAATTCTTTTGGCATAATAAAAACAGTTCTAAAGGAGTAGGAACATGTAACAGAAATATTACACATTTAGAAAAAGTTAATGGACAAAGTGCCATTTGGATACATTCATTATTCATTGTATTTGAATGCAATTACAAGGAATATGACATACAAAATTTAAATCTGTACAAACACATGGTAAAAAAAGTTTGCATGTGGCATATTTCATATTAGTTCGAGAAATAACTAATTACAAAATGGAAGTATATGGTGCTGCATTATTCATCTGCAAAATAATTAACATTAAAAGTACCAGATGCTATTTTACTGTGGAGGACATTATATATAAACTACTCATTTTCCTGAAGCTATAATACAAGAAATTTTGAGCATAGAACTATGAAATGCTTTTCAGCCTCTGCTGTAAAGCTATCTCCAAACAACCCATAGTCACAAATTTAAGATATTTTTTACTTAATAACACAATTTTTAAGAAAAATCCTGGAGACAAGGAATCTCAGAATCAGTTTTAAAAAAGATACATGTTCAATGCATTACATATTTTTATACTTGGAAAAAAGGACTACTTACTTGATTGGCCATGTAAATTGTGAGAAGACCTCTCCTACAAACAAAAATTATAGAATTAGTGAATGAATTAAACATTGTGTTTTGGGGTTTTTTGCACACTCAAGAAAAACACCTTAAGCATTAAGAATATTTAATTGAAGAAAGTTTTAAAAAAACCCTAACAGATTATTGATGGAAGTTGAATAATATTAATACCTTACAGAAAACTAAGCAAGAAACCAAAAATAGCACCTTGATACCATGGTATCCAAAGTGGTGAGGAATAACATGAACCAATTTATATATAGTAACTTGCTACTGCCCGAGTCTTGACGCCTTCATGAAGGGGCAAAACACCTTGAATTATACAGCACTTACCACAAAGCAAAAGCCCAGGCAGAAACTGGTAACATCAACATACAAACGACCATCAAAGCATAAGTTAAATTGGAAATTCACAGAAAAATGCTTCTGTTTAAGCTTATTTTGCAATCAGTGCTATATTACTCAAGATACCTTAGCCCTTCTGTTTACATTACCATGTAAAGTGTTTTCTCCCCAGACCAATGATGCAGATATCTTGCCTCAAACCAGTATGCCCTGCCTTTCACAATACCAGCCTGGCACAGCAGCCAACATTTTCTCTTCTAAACTTTATCTAATTTTATTTTTTTCTTTTTTTTTTTTTTTCAGATCTGTCCCTAGGTCTCAGCCCACTGTTCACACTGCTATTTAGGTAAGAAAGTATAAACTTGAGCATTTTTGCTGATGCTACTGCAGCGGGAGATGAAAACTGAACTCTTGACTATGCAGATACGAGCTGCTCCAGTAGCAGACTGGATTATATGTCACTGCAGAGTCCAGATGAAAAAAGCACAGCTATTTTCTGTACATCTTTCAAAAGTCACCTTCAGCCTCGAGAACACAGAAAATAGCACCACTGAAGATTTTGCTTTTCCTTCACTCCTTTCTACTCTTCTGCAAAGATTAGCTTAGAGACTATGGCCAAAGGTTGGAAAATTCTATTTCAGTATTTCTGGTGTCTTAACTTCTTGAGTTTACTGTCAGTCTTCTATTATTTGGGATTTTTCTTATTGTCACACTGCCAACATAACTTGTCATGAGACTTTACATTGCAAGCATTCATAAGAGAACAGTGTATTAAGAGCAAATCTTGGCATCACTTTAGCTGAATAAACCAGCAAAACAAAATCCCAGGTAGCAGGAGACAGAGAAATTCCTATTGCATAGTTCCCAAGCTTCAATCATTTGAAAAAAAAATTATTCAGAACTTTCTGATCCCATGATTAGGTGTCTATAAATTTGCCAAGTTACTCATCCAGATCAAGGATTTTCACAGCAGATATCTACGGTATAGGGATATAATCCACTTCAAAGTGTTAGTGCTCTGAATTTGTGGGAATCAGCAATGCGTCACGCTGAGTTCCACAAGTCCCTCTCTACTTAGAGGGAAGATTCATATTTTGCTTAAGTTCAAAACTTTAACTAGCAAAAACACTTTGGAGATTGATTGGGTTTTTTCCTAAAGCAGTTACAAATGTGCTCTTTGTAGACCTTCTCCACCTAGTGCCACTCTGTGCCAGGTATTAAAAAAGAGACTCCAGCAAAGAAACCAAAGAAAAAAAAAAAGCCAGAAGCTAAAGATTTAGTAAGGATAAGACACATAAGAAGCAAAAAGACAACAGACAGAGAATAAGGTCTGTAAATGTTAGTGATCTCTACAACTTGTAATAAAGCACCATAATACTGTATGATGTTTCTAACAAAGAAAGGGTGAAAAATCACCTCATAATAGATTAATTCAACTCTCAAGTTGGTCTGCAAGTTAGTCTTTCAGCTAATTAGCTCAGATGACAAAACAATATTGGTGTCCTGGCCCTCCTGATTACCGAACTGACACCCAATACAGTTCTGTGTACTGTACATTTTATTTTCTTCTTAGGCTAAAACCTGCTGGGTATTTCGTATTTCTTGGATTGGTTTTTTAGTTTGGTGTTTTGGTTTGGCTTTTTTATTTTACACCTCTGTAACCCTATTAGAAGTTTAGTATTAAGATCCAAACATACTCAGCTGTTTGGAAACAAAGACATCATAAATTTACCCATGAGAGCTAACCTGGTAACTCAATCCACCAAGTATTCTGGGAAATGTCAGAACTCAAATAACATCCTGCAGTAAAACACTTACCTGTGAGAAACCACCACCAGCTACTGAGTGACAGACTCAGCTTTAAGACCATAATGTGTGCATTCACAATTGTATTACATACAGTGTGCACAGAACAGCCTGAGCATTGTATGTGCACATAGTTTACTTGGTGGGCTCTCCTGCAGTCCCCATGTCACACAGGCAGGGATGTCATCCAGGCAGGCAGAGTCTTTTAGCCTCCCACTGAGTTGGGTTTGGGTTGGTTTTTTTAAGAACTAAAAAACTAAGAACATAATCTAACAAACTTTTAGCTTCTATTGTGGTCCCTTTTGGCTAAGTGCAAAATGCAACCTGCCAGCCACAAAGACAAAGAAAGGAAAAGGAGCTAGAGAAGAGGAAGGAAAGATATCAGAACCTGCAGTATAGCTGCAGCAAGACTGATGTGAGAAATAGGTGGTCAGTTGGAGGGAAAACAAGCAGACAATGCATGTGCACAAGGAAGTAACTTCCAGAGCTAAAAATACAGAAAGTTGCTAGATGACATAATCTGAAAGTGCCTATGGCAAGCCCTTCTCTTTCTGCTGCTGTACAAGGCCCTGGCTAACTTCAAGCACAAAGGTTTTTTCCTCCATATTAATTTGTAACTCTTTTAAAACTAAATAGCCCTGTATTTCTAGCAAAAACAAACAAACTAAAGATGACACTTCCTGGCCCTGTGCAAATGTGGTCCAGCCAGCCTAGTCCTGCACTTGACTGTTGAAAAGTGCACTGAAGTTCAGAAAATGTTGCACTACTTTGCAGCAATGTCAGTTGATGGAAAACAAGACAGAAAGATGGAGATAAGCCAAGAAAGAGAGTCACCAGTACAACCCAAGCTCTGTATTAAAACCTCAGCTGGTAAATAAGAGAAGAAAATAATTGGGAAATGGCATTACAAACACATGAAATAAATAAATAAATAAATAAAATTATTCAGCCATATCTAACCACCTGCTTTGGGTGAGGTTTAAGGATACTGATAAATAACTAACATTTCACCCCCAAAGTAAGTTCATGAACCAGTGTTGAACATTAACCTCAGGCACATGAATATCAGCAGGTAGTTAGTTATACCTGTGATGGTCCAGCCCAATCAGATACACACAAATCCTTACTGCTCCTTATCATCTGCTTAATGATGATGTTTTCATCAAGATCTTCATTTTGGTTCCCACTGTCTCCCTCACACCTCTTCGACTGATGATATCTCCCATACCCTGCTCTCATTCCAATGACACATGTTCTTTAACTCCTGAAGGAAAATACAAGCTGGGGCAAAATTCACAAGCAACACACCAAGGGTGAAGTAGGACAAGGCATAAATCAGCATTCAAGGGAGCTGCATTTCTGGGACAAGAGATGGGGTGGCACGTCCTGGTCCATCCTGACAGTCTGTTCTGTTTTAAAAGTAAAGAGGCAAAGAAAAACTGTTCTGAGAAAGTCTCAATAAGACTGGTAACTTCTTCCTGAAAAGGAGGATTGCATGAAAGTAATCACTTTTTTTTATACCTTAATTTCAGTATCAAAGAACAGCAGTGTTTAGCATACTTTTCATTCTGTTTCTCCTTTTCTTTCCCTAATTCACAGTTTCACATGACCTTTTTTGTATGCTTGTTAGACAACTGAGCAGGCAACGTCTCAGAGTTCAGTTATTCAGTACAGGTCACGTCATCTTTGGCTGAACAATTCCAATGTCATGGGTTCCACTTTTAATGTTAAATTACAGCAGATAACAGGCTTACAGAAGATAATGCTTTAGTTCATTTATACCTTCCTCAAAGGAAAAAGCTTCACTTCATAAAATTTGCTTTTTGGACAACTTGGTAGTGTTCAGACCAAATTCTAACAGCAATAGCTCTTTAACTATGGCCTATAAACCTCAACAGAGAACCACATATTTTTGTCATTGCACTGCCCAGAGGAAAGAGTCTAAAATAACTGTTAAAAAAAAATCCCAAAAGCTACAGGATAAAAATAGCAAGGAAGCCTAGCAGTGTATAGGGTTATATTAACAGAAGAGTAGGTAGGAGGTCAAGGGAAATGATCAACCCCTTTAACTTGGCACTTGCTATACCACAAATTACTGCACCAGGTTTTGGTCCACAATACAAGCCAGGCCGGGAGGACCATGAGTACAGACAGGGAGATTCTGCCTTCACCTGAGCAGACAGCATTTTGTCCATCAAAACAGCCAAGCACTGGAACAGGGACACAGGGGGTTGTTGAACCTCTGCCCCCAGGGTTTTGCAAATCCCTAAGCAAGCTGGACTGAATGCAAGTGTCAGTCCTGCTCCAAGCAGGAAGCTGTACTAGGTGACTTCATAGATTCATAGACATTAGGGGTTGGAAGGGACCTAGAAGATCATGTAGTCCAACCCCCCTGCCTGAGCAGGATCACCTAGACCAAGACTTGCCAAGGTTCATCTGAACAATTCCACCCTTCTTCGGAAAAAAACAAAAAACAAAAAAAAAAAAGTGTAAAGTAACTTCAATAAGTCATAAAACACAAACTTCTTTAATGAATAAGCCACTTCTTTAAAAAGATCAAATTTGTCTTTATTTCCAACAAACTCACCACAATCACTGATCAGTTACTTTAATGCTACTTTACAGTTTGTAGCCCACCTCAGACTATAACACTACAAAGGCCAAGGACTCACCCACACAGCCCTTCTTAAACAAAAATGTTTCAGTTTTTCCACAATGTTCCCTAAGATTTTAATCATACATATGGCTCTTTACTGAAACTACCCCAATTTCTCAGAGCTCATCTTCAAGGAATTGAAATGAAAATGCAGGAAACATAGAACAGATTCAAGATTTCCTATTCTTTGTTTAATTGACAGTATTCTGAAGTCAAATAAATCATTAAGTGCCACCCTAAGACTTGGAATACATTTCCCTAGGAGCAAGGGTTATGTATTTTCATGTAAGTACTATAAATTTCTGGAAAACGTACCTGATTGCAGCCAAAGTTCAATTTCCCTTTACACAAGTAAAAAAATCCTATTCATGCCAATTAAAAGCAATGTCAACTGTCCACATCTTCATACCAACATATTGTTCATGGAACAGTTCACCAAAGAACACTTTTGGACTTGACACATTATAAAATTGAGAGTAACTTTCACAAACAGCATGAGCTTTTACTTTGTCAAATCATCAAAATACAATTTTTTAAAATACAACCAAGACGCTTTTCCTATGAAACTGCCAGTTCTATCTACTTATTAATGGGTTTCCTTCAATATATTTATGGTTTTCCTTAAGTTTACAGTTGTTTCTAAACTAAAGAAAAAAAACCAAAAACCAACAACAAAATACAACCTCGCTTGAAGGGGGCTTAAGCCTTAGAACATGACTATGCTTATAGCAATTTTACCATAAAATAATTATTGGAACCACAACAATAAACAAAGAATGTTTCCAAAAAAAACCAAACACATTTTCTCTAAATGGCCATGAAAGAAAGGTAGGTGCCAGTCATCTTTAAGCTACGTTTCAATATTCATTCATCATTTGTAATATTTATTTCTTTCATGTGTTTGTTCTTCACAGAATGTTAGGGACTGGAAGGGACATAGAATATCATCCAGTCCAACCCCCCTGCCTGAGCAGGATCACCTAGACCAAGTCACCCAGGAACAGATCCAGGCAGGTCTTG
>JAOEGS010020118.1:111901-122082 GCA_025447755.1 Corythornis vintsioides
AAAAAAAAAATAATAAAGAACCACACAAAAAAAAAAAATAAAATCACAGCTTCATAAGGAAATCCTAAACAACTGAGATTTATCAGGCAATCCTAAGCAACTCAATTACACATTAAGCAATAAAAAGAAACCACAAACAAGAAACTTAATGTTAAGTGCTTTTTCACTATAGCTTTTTAGATTTGAATCTAAGCTTGCAAAAGACACTATTCAACTGGACTACATATCCATCATTCTGAAACATAACCACTGAATTTTCAAGTGTCAATCATGCAATGACCTAAACAAGAAACACTACTATGTAAAAATAACCCATAAATATAAACTGTACCTGCTTTTCCTTTCGATGAGGATAGCCATATAAGAAGCAGGTAAAGCAGCACCAAAGCCAGGAGACCAGAAGTAGAATTTTCCAAGTATCTTCCTGAAAATGCAATTTTCACATATATTACAGGCAAAGCAAACAAAACATTTATTTACCTCATCATACTTTATCAGAAAATTATGCAAGTTTTATTAAAAATAATGTTGTCCCTTTACGTTAATCAGTACTTACAAATAAATACTAATCACTGTATTTGTACAATTGGATAGCTCTCAGAGAGGTTTTCCATGCTTCATGAGCACCTGAAATACTTCATTAACAGGATTACTTTGCTTCAAAGAAAGCAGTGCTTTCAAGAGTTGTTGCTGATAGCTGCACATATTATTATAGAAAAACCTTTTTAAAGAATTTATTTGCTCCTCTCTCTACTACTTGTCCAAATACATCTTCAGGAAGATGTTCACCGTGGAATGCAAAGATGCAAACAGGTGAGCCAGATATCAAACCAAATTATTATAGAATAACAGATGTCATGCTCCAAACAGTTTGTCAAGTGATGCTAAAAACAGTAAACCACTTGTTTACAGTAAGCTGCAGAATCCATCTGTACAGTACAACCAGAAGCAGTGACATCCCAGTTGGGAAAGTTCTCATTTTTTGCAACAAGATCTGGATTTCACTCAGAGTCCAAACAATTTCAACTAACAAAATTCCTCCCATAGTAACAGCTGAATAAAGTAGTTACCACATTTGGTCTGTTCAGGACACCTGCACCTTCAAACTAATTCAGGTTCATCACAGAAGCAAACAGTAGTCAGGCAGTCACGAAATTTGGTAGCATGATAATAAATATATTTCAGTTACAGCAATGTTGATAAGCACATTCAGTTCAGGAAAAAAGTGTGTTACAATGAAGTCTACCCTTCCAAAAACACAGCCAACAAAATACAACAAACAAAATGGCAAACACATGCAGAGTAGAAAAGGACATCTTCTTAGATAAAATTTCATGTTGACAACACAGAGGAGAGAACTAAGTTAATTAAGCAATGCCATCTGATTAGCCCACTTCCATTCTTGCTGTAAAAGGCTATCAGCCTCATTTCATACTTCTCCTGCAAAAAAAGTTTTACCAGTGAGCAATGCCAGCTTTTGTTCAGATGTGAAAAGAGAGCCGGTGTATCAGCAGCAAGTGATGTAATGGCAATTATACACACTGCTCATTCCCACGGCTGCAAAAGGATAATTTCTCAGGATGACAATGCCAAATGCTGTAGGAGCTAAAGTTCATTATTAGGACTCTTGGAAAGCAATTATTGTATGAAGTTTCAGATAAGTCATTTTAAACATCTTAATAACTATGAGCACATCTTACCAGACACACCTGTTAAGTAACAGAACAAATGTCTTTCCTGTGAGAAAGAAACAGGAATTTGTTCTTCTGGCATGGTTTAGAATCCCTCTACAAATACTCACAGTTTATTTGGTAAGATTTCAGAAACAGTAATGTATTTTACATATAAAAATCTAGTGAAATTAAAACATGCAATCAGTAAGTGCAACATTTAAGCTTCTGGTAAAGTAAATGAAAGCAAGTTTATGTTATTATTTGCGTGGTTATCTACATATGTTCTATGGTTAGCAACTAGAACAAGAAACAGGAGTTCTTCCAGATTAAGCATCTAATTCCTCAAAGTGCAACTGTATCCAGTCCTCAAAGGCTGACTCCAATTAAGCAAGCTAGTGTAACGCTGTACATGGACAAATTTAAACTATTTACTAGAGTAAGATAACCACGTCTTGATTAAGTTTTGCATTTATTAAAATCCAAAACATAAAAATGCCACCTTTTGTTTAACAGGGTCAACACTGGAGCCTAGCACTTCTGCCTGAAGCTCAGACAGATGAAGTCTTCTGGGTCTCACCAGTGGAAGAGATTACAACCTCCAGATGGCCTGTCACACATCTGTAACAGAGATCACTCCCACTGCTCTGCTAACAGAGAAGTCTGTATATAGTCCCTAATTCAATTCAAGAAAAGGAAAAGAAAAAAAAATAGTCAACCAAGTTATCTTGGTAATTCCTTTCAGAGTGAGAACATCTATCAAAGCCCAAGTTATTTTTTGATACCAGATTTAGATTTTTTTTTCTTTTTGGGCTTATATGAAATGTTGAGAACATTAAGCTGCCTGAAATTATTTCCATTGCACTTTCCTGTCTAAAATTTTACATCCTTGAAAATATTTGAAGCAGTTTCAACTCTGGTGCTGAAAGGAAGCAAACGCTACGAGAGCATCAAAAAGACAAGCCAAACTTCTAATTGACAATGGTATTTCATAATTAGGTCTTTTAATTGTTACTGGATGACTAAGACATGCTTTCAGTACACACAGTGACTGAAGATTTGCTGGGACTTTGGTAAAGTTAAGAACAGATGAAAAGGTCACTTTGCCCAGGACACCTCATAGGCCTGCCAACACATCTCCTCCTTGGAGCTACAGAATAAGGAATCAAGCAACTCTTCTCAAATCAGGATTTGGGCAGGTATGTGTTAGTATGTCCAAACACAAACTCAGTTATCAGTTGCTCTGGTCTAGAACTCCAGGAAGGTAACATCAGTCAACTGCATGGGGCTTCCTGGGCAACTCCACTTATGAGTTACTGCTGCTCCTAACATAACAACCCTTCCAACCACAAAGGATACAAAAACTGCAACATGCTTCTTGGTATACTTATCTATCACATCCAATCTCTCTCCACTATCTAGGAGCAGATTTAGAGCACCTAGGTTTCCACAGTCTCAATCTCTTTGCATTGCTGCAAATCAAGTTCAGAAATACTCAGACCACAGTTATGCAGAACACAGAGAGTACCAGTATTTCTTTGCTGAATTTTAAAACGTATGATACCAAACAGCATTCTGGGCTGGAAAATTACATGCAATCACTTATGCTCTCATGAGCTACTGAAAGAAGTACACTGTATCACAGAGCAATTAATTCAAGGAATCATTCAAGATCAAACAAAACATTCATATATATACATGCATACATATATATATATATAAATACACATACAAATTGTTTTAAAAAAAAAAGAAGTGAAGTCTCTCATTTCCATCTTCCATCACCTACTCAACAGCAGATGAGAGAAGCAAGCTCTCATCTCAAGCTCAGGATGCAAGACAATGTTGATATTAAGTACATTCTAAGTGAAGGACTCGTCAACTTTAGAATCTGCAGAGAAGCTCAAAAAAAAAAAAAAAAAAACCCAAAACAAAACATACAGTACTCAGCTTGTAAAGATATCATGTATTTACACTGCTTTCTGGCTTGATCTCATTTTCTCTCCAAATAACACTTACATGGCTCTTTGACCATATTCAAGTACTGAATTGACATGTTCAAGCAGCTGTCTATGACAATTCAAACACCATCCTGAGTAGCAGTAGCTAATTTAAAGCCCATTCTTGTGTAAGGACAACACTGCTTTTTTCCTCCTCATGCATCACTTTGCCCTTTTCTCTTGAATTTAAAAGTGATTTCAATCAACAGCTCTTTCTGAAATTGATGAGAGTCAGTTTTAGGTTTCTGTAGCCTAAATAACCCCATACAATCTCTAGCACTACTCTTCCTTCCTTTTCCAGATTCTTCAGGTATACCCAAACCAAAGGACATAGCAGGAGTATCACTGGCAACCTCTTCCCATCATGAAAACTGGTTATATATTAACTACTTGGCAATCATTTAGTGATTCCTAGAAGACAGAGGATATTTAATCTTGAAGAGTCCTAGAAGCAATCTTGCAAAGCTCTTCACTTTGGAACTCATGTATAATGAGCACAACAGATTATAATCAGATATATATTTATCATTCAAAGTGCAAAAGTAGATTTGGAAAGTATAAGTTTTCTGGTAATCACATTACTCATTGTTATCTGAAATGTCATGTAATAGCTCTTCACTGCTGAGGCTCCAAATTTTGTTGTAGTCAGAAAAAATTGCAAAATACTGCTCACAACTGGGCATTCATATAATTCAACAGCCACAACACATAAGACTGTCTGAACACTTTCTTCTCTTGCCTCTAGCAGTGATTTCAGTTCACCAGCTCCAATTAGCACCCCAACAGGTTGACATTTTTTTACTTGCAATTCTTGCAATTGCAGGTTGTAGGCAGTCTGCAGAGACCCTCCAGCAGGGTGATTCTACTGCAGGTGTTATCTCCTTGTAATAGAACAATCATGTACATTCCCCAATATGTTGGTTGGTTACTCTGCTCATTTACATGTATTCCTTGTCATGTTGAATTGTTAGAATTGTCCCTTGAATGGCTGTGGCCTGGATGGTCCCAGAGAATGCTTCAAGGGGACTTAGGGGGTGTATGGCCTAGGCACTACATCCATTACCCACTCTGGTTCTGGCCATGGTGCTGTGGAGATCAAACCATCTTTAGACAGTTATGCTCCACACTGCTGAGAGCAATGCCACAGCAATTTCAGGCATAGTCATAGATCTGCTAGATGGCTAATAACTTCTGTTAGAGAAACAGCTGAAAACAGTAAAACTTACAACCACAACCAGCTTACTTTAGAGAGTAACATCTAACTACAGCACTGAAGTAAGGCACTGCAGAATTTCAGGCAAGTGCATGGCAGGATAAGGAAGACCATGGTACAGCTCAGAGGAGTAAAGATAAATCAGTATTAATACAATTCAGATTGCTAGGAAAACAAAAAAATCATACTCTTTAGAGCTTGTTACTTAAAGATTCACTTTGAACTTTGCAGATTATTTACTTAAAAAGCATTCCATGACTCGTCAGACAGCTCCTCCTCTTTTTAGCCTTCTGCCTCAACTTTGAAGCAAAGTTTAGAGACCTCTAAAGAGATCTGAAAGCAGGGCACAGTGGGTTTGATTAACATTTAGAGGGGCTGTTCAGTGTGCTGGCAGATAACTCAAAATTCATAGTTACTGTACACTTAATGTGTATGTCTATGTACAACATCTATTCCAAAAGATGCATTTAGAACAAGGGCATTGTCATGTTCATAAACAGAGAAGTTTCACTTCTAACTATCTGACAGTTACTTGAAATATACATTGCTAACAGCTCAGAATACAGAAATGGCATTCATACCCATTTTTGAAAGCAAGTCTGTTTCTTACAGAACCCCAGAAGCTGGGCTGTGATTTCCTTTGTGTATAATCACACATAAGGAAAGTACCAACTTGGATGACTGAATAAAGTTTACGATAATTAAAAGTCATCACATCAGGAAAATCGTAACCAACATCAAATTACATCAATTCTTTCTAGGAGAGAAAGATTCAGGACTTCTCAGTTCCCCTCCAGAATATGTCTGCATTTCCTGCAACAATGTATTTTGAATCCGTAAAACAGAAAAGGAAGCAAAGTGAATACATTGATTTGTTTACTAATTTAAAAGATTACAAAATGAGAAGGAAAAATAAAACCAAAAGTCAAAGGTTATATTCAAGTGGTAAGACCAAAAATCAAGATGATGGCACAGCTGCTGCTTTTACTCCTACCCACTACAAAAAAGATTATCATATTAAAAAAAAAAAAAAAAAAAATTGTTAAACACATTGGAAAGCTGCATAAAAAATAGCTTTTCTATTACATTTCATTTTTAGGACAATATACCAACCTTAGAATGCAAAAGCAAGCAATATACAAAGTCCCATTTGCTGTCAGAAAGGAAGTTGATTGCAAGATCTCGGGTAGCAGTTTGTACAAATAATAGTCAAGTTTTCGTTTCCTGAGAATAGCTGCAATCTGAGGGAGGAGGGAAGAAAAAAAAAAGGAGGGGACAAACTTTAATTCAGTTATGCTCTTTTTATACATTGTAAAGAAAAATAAATTTTTAAAAAAGGAAAATGAGACATGACTATTTAAGTAGTAAATCAAAGGCTCTTAAATTTGCTGGTTTTATGAACAATACCACAAAGATTTCCTTTTAACCTGCTCCAGCTGTTACAATATTTGTATCAGGAAACACACCAAGCAATCCTAAATGGGAAGTATAGGAGGAATTTTATTACTTTGTTACTGCTGGCCATAATATATAATAGTCAGAAATGTTGTCTGACAGACACCAGAACTTTTAAGTTGTGATAAATTTACACTTTTTGTCTTCCAGACATTGGACTATCACATAAATAAGGTCAGAATATCACTAAAGTAATCCAAATACAGGACGTACACAGTGTCTACAGTGATTACGTATTTCTAAAGGTATTGTGTTCCAATTTACCAACTGCACGTCCTCCAAAAAGTGTGCACCACCTGAAGGAAGAACAACACATTCCTGACAATTTCACAGAAATGTGTTCTCTCTAAAAAAACTGCCTATAGCAGAAAACAGGCTGGACCTCAAAAACAAATGTTCTTTTGAGTTAGTTTAATATATGTTCCATGTTTTCAAAATAAGTTACTTAATGACTCAAACACTGAAGGTCCTCAAACTCATCTACAGAAATTCTGCACCTATCTAATGGGAAGCTTTGGACAACCAGGCTCTTCTCAGAGGTGCACAGGGGTAAGACGAGTCAGAAGACAAGTTCATCTGTGAGAAGCTCAGATTAGACCTAAGGAAGAAAATTTTTCACTCGACAGTAGCTGAATACTGGAGCAGGTGGCCCAAAGCAGTTGTGGACTCTCCATTGCTGGAGATCTTCAAAACTCAACTGGAAAAGGCCCCAAGCCACCTTATCCAACAGGCCCTCCTTTGAGCAAGAGGCTGGGACCACATGGCATCCAAACGTCCCTCCAACTGGCATGCTCTTATGACTCTAAACTCTCTTATGAAACTAAACTTTGGATGAAGCATGACACAGACTTTGCTTTATTTCTTTTTAATGGAAATACAATCTTTCTCTGCACTGATTTCAAAGGGAGTCTCCAAACTGACAGGAGTTTTCAGTCAATGCTAAGAACTGGAGAAGTTCCAAACAGTGTGAGCTTCCTCCTGCTGGTGCTGATGAGAACAAAAAATGTCTTGTAAAATCAGGATTGGCAAAACCCCTCAAAGGCTCATTTCCCTGATTTAAAAACATGGTAGAGTTGTTCTTCTGAAACACCGTCCACTTTTACTAACTAGCAAGTGGATGGTTTAGATTCAGAGATGGGCAGAAGATTCTGCTCAAACTAACCATGGGAAAGCTCTGCCAGAATCTGTTTCATAATGAAGGCTAAACTAAGGATTAAGGAGAAAAACATGCATGAACAGACTACTAAAAACAGATTTACATATTACTTAATCAATTGTCAGGAGTGCTTAAACCTTAATGGAGTAGCCAATAATACAATCCAGATAAGCTTTCTGTTGAAGGGAAGTTTTAACATAGTCTAAACACTGGATCACTAGTTGCGACCTCCCCAGCTATTTCTAGCCTACTGTACTAAGGTCATGAACATTTGGAACAAAATAACTTTTTTTTCCCGTTTTCAAAACGCAGTCCTTACACCTGAAGTGTGAAGCCTTGCTTCTTCTGACCAAAGTGTTAGAAAAACAAAAGGAGATTGGCAACTTATAAATTAATGTGAAATCCAATTAAAAAAAAAAAAAAAAATCTGTTGCTTCTCCAACAAGTTTTAGACTAATAAATTTCTGCTTTCCATTCTCCGTAATATTCTACTCCCAAGTGAAAAGTAGAAAAGAACAAGGAACACCACCACACAAACCTGTCTAAAGAAACATTGCTTACCATGCCTTAAAGACCTGTATGTTCAAGGGCAATGGAGCTTGAGGTATGCCCTCAAAAAAAAAAACAAACCAAAAAACAAACAAAAACAAAATAACAACAACAAAAACCACACCACTGAATAATGTTTATAATTTTCTAAGTACTTTGTAGACAAACTACACTAAATATTGTTTACAGCTGAACACAGGTTAGAGTAGATTCTGGAGCAGGCACTCCTCCACCACCAATGGTGTGATTACTAGACACCACCTCACTCCCCCATTCAGCTCCACACACTTCAGAAAGTACTACTGAAGTCAAACTTGACAAAACAGATTACAAAATTTGTCACACTGTAGCAGTTCACAGTTCCTACTGGGATACACTTTACTCAAGTGAGTTGAGAAGACACTGATATAAAGGTCAAATTCCTACAGTAAATGTACTGCTCAAAGCATAGCAGTGCACATCGATAGCAAGATGAAAGGAGCAGGCATCAGGATATCCAGCAGATACCTCCTTGGCAGACTATTAATCTCCATAGAGTTGCTAACAGATGTAGGAGAAGGTATGTAAATTACCTGAGACACCCTGTAGAGTCAGGCAGACACAAATGAACACCTCATGGACTTTATGGTCGCAGCTCTCCACATATAAAAGGAGCATACAAATCCTAGAACACCTGTAGGTGTGCATCTCAAGGTGGATTTTAGCAGGACCTTAGCGTTGATAGCCATAAAAGTTAGTTTGGAGTGTTACAATAAAAATGAAAGACTGCAATTCTGACTCAGCTCACTAATTCAAACAGCTGATGATTGTGTATCCAGGAATGGCCAACAGCTCCATGCTTCCCACTACTCGTCACGCCTCTCCATAACTTCACTCTTCTTTTGAAATGGAGTGACAAGAATTTTACAAAATAAAATTCTTCAGTGCTTACAAATTACTGCAGATTCTGAGTTTCACTAAGGTGGGACAGCATGTCCACAACACAAGCAAAGCACTGCTGTGTGACAGAATGCCAAAGTGTTTGCTGCTGGATGAAACCCAGACACAGAGCTGCCTCCCCTCAATCTCACGCTGCCAGTGCAGTCTCACCTCACCTAACCCAGCGGTGAAGACACAATCCAGGGAATAGAAGCAAAACACTCCCCAAGCCAGTCTAAAACCATAATTTCATGGTTGAGAAAAGCACAATCCACTTCCAGTGCTGCCTCTCCCTCTATTTCTGAAGCCAGTGTTTTTCTCTGCTTGAGAAGAACACCACACAAAAACTGTCTGGAACCAGGGAGCAAAGACTGCCAAATGCCAGCAGATACTGACCCAGGTGTCACTGAAGACTCCTCCTGGCAGAGCACAGCAATTCAGCCTTACCTACCTCATGGGCAAGAATGTTCCAGCAACTCCTCTAACAGCAACTTAGGCACAATCAGATCTGCTTCAACTTCTTACCCCAGCATACATAAAACACTGAGTCACTCTTAAAATCTCTTCTTTTCAAGGCACCCAACAACCTGGCCTTAGGATATTAAGGACAACATAATTCCCTGGGATAAAGACTGTCATTAACAACTCAACTCCACCCTTCAGTGGAACTTATATTTAACCACGACAACCTTTCTTGTTTCCTTTTAAAAGAAAAAGATGGATCGGCAAGACTGTGGAATAAAGTTTCACAAATAGTAAGAGCTATCACTGACTGCACCATTTTCCATTCCAGAGGGAAGGCACATGACTTTCATTTCTCATTTACATATATACTCTATATCATCCATTAAGAAAAAAATTTTAAAAAAATTAAAAAAATTAAAAAAGACACAACTGTCAAAATGTCACCCTGTACACTCTCTGGGGAAAAGACTATAAAGGGAATAAAAGACCTAGTGTAACCAATGCACACCATATATCCAACATGCCATAAAAACCTCATCACATCTAACAATATGCTTGTCACTGAGATTTGAAATAACAAGTAGGTAATGTCACTTTCCCAAGGTCTTCTCTCTGCAGGTAAAAAATGCTCAAGTTTTAAATATTAGCCTAACATAAAAGATTTAATTTTTTTATCAAAAAGATTCATAGATTCATAGATATTAGGGGTTGGAAGGGACCTAGAAGATCATCTAGTCCAACCCCCCTGCCACAGC
>JAOEGS010020119.1:7659-36456 GCA_025447755.1 Corythornis vintsioides
AGAAAGAGTCTGTTTCAGTCTTCTGGTGCCATATTTATCTGTTCAAAATGTCTTATTTTATCTCAACAAGTTTTTTTTTATCTTACTGGAATCAGCAGTTGGTAAAGATTTGGCCTTCAGATGATTAAAAACATTTGAATGAAAAATTACCCACAGCCAGTCTGCTATATGAAGTTTCCAGATTATGATTGGAAGCAAAAACAATTACAAACATTTATTTTAGCCAAAAGCTATTTTATCTGCCCTCTTCCAGTTATGATCCCAGGTGGTTACTGATCCTGATTTAATTGCACAGAATGGAGCAATATTTTTCATTATGAATGCACTAACCAAAAGATTTAAGTAATTGCTTATCCTGTTTAGACTGGATTTAAGTTTTGGGGAAGAACAGGATACTAGCATAGAAAAGGAATAAATTTGTATGCAGACAGACTATGCAGAAATGTAATTAAAACAATATTACTGTGATATATGTACATCATTGCAGCAGCTCACTATTGGGAAAAATCTCAAAATTACAAAAATAGAGCACTGTATATTGCAGACTTTGCTCTAGGTGAATGATTCAGTATGATCTGCAGAATTTAAGTTATAATTTGAAAATAAGAACAACTGGATTAAATATATACAGGCTAGGGTTTTGTTAATTCTCTGCAGCTTGATCAATGTTTTCTGTACAGCCAGAAACTAACACTGTAGAGCTTTGAGCTAAAACTTCAGGCACTGGAATTGGTTTCACAGTATTTTTAGAGGCAATGGGAAGTCTTTGCAAGTTAAATGTATATTTATATGTAAACATAATGTATGTTATCTACTCTCTGTTTTGAGGGAGGAAATACAATTCAGTGATACTGTAAAATGCAGTGCTACCTATTTTCAACAAAGGACACAAGTCCTGTTTAGCTTGAAAAACTTTATCTGCATAAGGGCAGAAGATCTTGCAGGACCAGCCTGTAAAACACCTTCCAAGAGAATGGTGGAAACTTAACCCTCTCCCCTTTGAGCTGCTTTTTATAAATAGAAAGGTCATTCTTTTCAAAATAAAATTCTGAAGTTACAGTACCCAAAGCCATATTTGACATCTTGAAAAGGTGTCTGGATTTTCAAAGAGATTCAGATCTAAAGATCTGAGAGACCAGAATGATTTAAAAAAATAATTCTTTTTCATATATCACTTAACAAAAGCACATCAGAGTCACAGGGCTTCTAATAGTGAGTCATGTTGGACATACATAGCAGGGTTTGGGGTTTTTTTTGGTACATTTAATTTCTTCTTTGCCTGCTAACCAAGTTTGAAGAATCTGGGTTTGTGCTCTAAGCATAAAGAAGAGAGAAGAATATGTGTGTGGATTAAAACCATTCAGGAAACTTGAAACAAAACTGCTTTAGAAAATATTTTTGATTTGTGAATGGCCATTATTTTGTTTTGATTCAGCTACCTATAATTCCCAACCAGGGTAATTCAAGAGCAACATCATTGGAAAGCCTTTAGAGGCACTGAAGTAATCCATTTGAGGATTTCTATCATGCAGAAAATGTTAGGAGAAAATCTGCATAAAACCTCCCTTGTCCTGTGCTGGAATGCAACAGTTCATGAGCAGGAGGAGTATCATAATATTCTAATAAAAACATGATCACCCCAACTGTTTTTCTGAGTGTCTGTTTTCAATTTGTTTTGCATTTCTGTCTTGGTGTCCTTGAAACTTTTAGAGAACACAGAGCTGCAATACCTTGGCTTTTCATGTAAATCAGTTGCAAGACTTGTGGGAGAGAGTCAGAAATGCAAACTATTTGTTCAGGTTGTTAAAGGCAATGTGCAAAGCGTTGAAAAATGAGGAGAAATGCTCAAGGCTCTGCATTTTCACCACTTCTCAACTGTGGGCTTTATTGCTGTTAACCTTAAGCTGACACTTCTGGAAGGAGTCAGTGCTGCTGAGTGTGTTCTGTGTATATATTAAATTTGTTTTGTTTTTTTAATGCCACTTTACCACAAAAGTTGTTTGGGACTTGTGTTTGAAAATCCAGTGGCTGTGTTAAAGGACTAATTTTAATGTATTTGGACACACAGATATGCAGGGCACAAAAAGAACTTGTACAGCTGCCACTCTGTCCATAAGCTGGCAGACTAAGTTTGGTGCTTGAAACTCTAAGTACTAAAGTTATAAATCTAAAGTACCTATGTAATTCTGTCTTTAAGCCAACTAGGATTAATTCTAGTACAGTCTCCTCTTGGTTCTGTCACATTGTTAGTATTCTTCAACAACTCTCTTAAATCAATTTTGTACCTCTCTTGTGAAAAATAAAATACTGTGTACAGAGGTTTTCTTCTAAAATTTAGATTTTGGAGAAAGAAAAAGGTAACTTTATACCAAGTTAAGGCTCAAAAGAGTTTTTTTAAAAATTTCAGGTACTAAAACATGTGATTTCAAGCAAAACTGAGATATTAAATCCCCTGTCAGTTGAAGAATAGCTCATGCTTTATTTATGAGAAAATGCAAATATGCTAACTAGAAGATTACTCAGCTTGGAATTAATATTTGATATCTAGAGTACCTTAGGACAGGCAAAACTTTTCAACTAGAAAAATCATGCCAAAGTGATGTCCAGAGTTTGAAGTTTGGTTATACTCAAATGTTTAAATGAACTATTTGTAAAATATTTTAATTTCCATCAGTATTTTTGTCACTTGTGCCATAGATTGGAAAGGAATGATTCTAGAGAGCAGTGATGCTCCTTGGTACTTAAACATCTGTGCTTCAAAATACAACTATTAGGGAACAAGTGTATTTTCTCAGATGTATTTATTGTTTTAATTGATCTTTTGCATTCATTCTTTTTTTTTTTTTGCTTTTGAGCCATAAATTGCCTGCAGATAATTACTTGAAAATGAATCTTGATTGAACTTTGTTATATGGGAGCATAATTTTTTTTGATGTTGAGATGGAGATTAAATTAGTTTCTAGTGTGAGCCAGTGATCTATAAGATCAGTTTTAGTGTCTGCTTTGTCTTTTCAGTGTGGAAGAAACAGAAATGTACATGAAATCTTTGGAGCCAGTGTAATTGATGGCATGAAAAATAAATATGCAGCAGCCTTCTGCTTCATCTACTTGTTAATTGTTTCTAATCATCTTCTTTAAATGTTTAGAGTCACTGGAGCAAAAGATTAGTGCATCTTTCTGGGGAGCTTTCCACTGTTGGGGATTTCCTCTTAAAAAAAAATAACCAACCCAAAAAACTACTTGTTCCAGGAATTAACCCATTACCTGAGAGATGCAAAATAACCAGAACAAGAAATCTACTCTTTAGAAAACTTTATCAAGGGGCTCCCAAGTATTTCCTTTTCTTTTTGGTAGCACTTTGAACATTCTACTATTAAGGAATAAAATCTGATACTTCATTTTAAGGCTGTTTATGGATTCAAAAGTGTATTCAGTTATATTACCAAGGACCCTTTATACTTAGGAAAATCACTGGAGGGAGGTGGAATGAAGCAAGAACTGCAGTGTATTGATTTCATCTGGGTAAAAAACCCCAACAAAGGGAAAAAAAACCCCACAAAACCACCAAAAAAACCCAACTATAGCCCCCTAGAAATGCTTAAGTGAAAGATTAAATATGATTTTTTTTTTTCTTGGGCACTATATATGCCAAAGTTAGTTGTATGGGCTGTTGTAGTTCCTGGTATATTCCCTTCTGCCTCACATGCAAAGGTGCCCAGGCTGCAGAACTTCAGAACCCCCCAAGTTCATCTCTTCCCCTTTATACTGAAAATGCTGACCAGGAATCAGAAGGGAATAGAGAGTTCAGGCAGGGAAGCTCCATCTGCAACTCATTGTTTTCCATCATGTACAGCATAAAATATCAGGCCAAATTTTGAAGCCTGCCTCCATACTGAGGAGTAACAGATGTGATGTGCAGAGACTTGCATCCAAAAAAAATCTGAATTTGCTTGCTGTGAGATATTTTTGTTTGTTTAAAGAAAACGTTTGTGATGCAGTTGCTTAGTTTTTACAAAAAAAGTTAAATGAATGATGTAAATGCAGGAAAAAAAAAGTGCTTGTAGTTGGCTTAGCAATTTGTTAAGGTAATTAGGTTTTTTTTCTGCTGCTGATATTCCTCATATGTATTCTCAGCATATTCCACTCTACAGTCCCATGGAGTCATTATAGTGTGTTGCAAATGGTTATTACCAATATGATAAATCATTTAAAAATGCTCAGATCATCAAAACAGAATTACTAAACAAGTTTAAATATCTTCTTTTAACAGAAACCCTCCTGGAACCCTTAGAAGAAGTCAACAAACCTTCAAACCATTCTACCCACATAGAAAACAACAACAAGAAACTCAAAGGCAGTGGTTTGTGTGGTTAATATTTTGATGTTGTTCCTATGATACAACTTGGCATTAGGTAGGTCACCTATTTAAGATTTTCTAGGGTTTGCATGATGTAAATTGATGGTGTAACTGTCTATAACAAGGCATAATAAAAGTGAGATAATTGTCATAGAATCAATCAGCATTTTCTGACAAATCTATCTCAGAAGACTTACTTTTTATCTCTTTTTAAACATTTTTTTCTTCTGATAAAAAAAAATATTTCATGAATCCCAGGAGGATTGTTTCAGTTTTTTCCACATTTTATTTCATGTTGATACTTATAAAATCCTATGTATTAGGGTGTGGTTGGTTGGGGTTTATTTGGTTTTTTTTTTTTTATGGTCATTCTATAGGTGAGTAAGTTTGTGGGTTTTCTGTTTATTTGCTTGTTTTACTCCTATGACTGATCATTTAGTAGTTTGAGCTTATATTTCAGTGTTTGTTTGTTTGTTTGCTTGCTTTTACCTGATTTGTTTTGACTTTGTCCCATCACCATAACCTTTTGGCACTGAAAGTGGTGTCTTTAGGGAAAGAAATAATAGTATATCCAGATTAAAAAGGCTTTTTAGAGATCTCTTCCAGTATAGCACAGAGAAAAGTATTTGCTTTCCACAACCCTCTTCTGCAGTAGGTAGGTTGGGCTGCAAGGCAGCATTTACTGATGTTATTTCACCCTAGTGAAGCACCATTTTGCAAGATAAAATAAGGGACTGGTAAGCAGTGGTTTTCTCCAGAAAGAGATGATCTTCTCTGAGGGCCTTGCAGTTCTGTGAAGGAATGATCACTCTTTCATTCCCAAAGTTCTTTTGCAAGAGCTGAGAAAACTTTATAATAGAGATTTCAGGATGAAGCAGCTCACAGAACAGGATTTTTCCAAGTATTATTTTGCTTGGAGGAGAAGCAATTGTAGCCGTTCTGCTGTATGATGCCCAGGAACACACCCAGGGAAGTGAGGATGTCCTCAAACTCTGCCCTGTACACGAAGCTGTGGTGCAGGGAAGTGCAAGAGGAGGACAAGCAAAGTGTATTTCCAATAATCCTACACTATGCACATTTGCCTCTCTTGGGCTGCCTCTGGCACAGACTGCTATCCAGAGATTGGAAATCTAAGCTCAGTTGTCCCTCTTCTTGAAGGAAAACACTAAGTCATGAGAGTAGTCTTCTAGGTCTCCTGGACTTGCTTTATTTGGGTATGTTTTGGAGAATTGAGCCTAGTACAGAGCTAGACTTACCATCAGTCCTCACATTAAAAAAAAAGCTAATTTCTTACCTCATAATTAAGGCAGTGAAAGTGAAGAGTGGGGTGGAGGGAGGTGTGGTGTTTGAAGACTACAAGTAGACTCAAAGTATGTAGGAAAAACTCTTTTACTGGTGTTGAATATGGTATACAGTTGTGTGGTGTTCTCCATTATGCCTGGATCTGTAAGGGTACAGTTTGACTTCACATTATAATAAAATTTGTTGATTACTTAGATGAGTAATTTTTAAACAATGATTTATTCAGAAGCTTAAATGCAGACATTCAAATATAAAATAGCTTCTTGGCTATGTACTACCCCGAGTTCAAGCTGCTAGAATAGTTATGTGATATTTAACAATCTTGCAGTTTATTTAGTCTCTTTAAATCTTCTGCCTCTTAAAATTTTCTTTAAACAATTATATTAAGTTTTTAGTAAAACAGATTTAGGAAGAAAGTTTGAAAAGAGAGGGTAAATATAACTTTTGGGGAGAATTTTTTTTTTTCACTTATTTTTCCTTCTTTCATTTTCATTTCCCTCTTATTTTCTGATCTCAAACTAGCTGGACCTGGTTCAAACACTCATTCTATTTTGACGATATTTATGGATCAAAAGAATGTGATTTCCATGGCAACTGCTCCAGGTTTTGAGCAAATATCAGCTTTGAAGGTGCTTTTTCTTTTTTGGGTTTGTGTTTTGTGCTTATTTGATTAACCTCTGGAGGGACTTAGATCCTGTTTATAAATAAAGGACTTAATTTGAAGAAGAAAAGCAAAGTTCAAAATAGAATGAAGTGTTCAAGGTATTAGATCCAGCTGTGGAATTTTATCAGATTTTTTCCTTGAGTATTTAAGCTGGTACAACTTTCCCAAAGTGGTCTTCAGCATAGGAAATACAATATTGCCTATAATCATGTTATTTCATAGTTTCTAAATAAGTGTTCTGAAAGAGTTATTCTTATTTATAGTTTTGTGGGCCACCAGCTGCCCATTGGATGGCGATGCATATGATGTGGGTAGACTGTGGTAAAAATGTTGTTGCTAAGCTGATTTGAAGATAAAGTGTTCAATTTTTTTTTTTTTTTTTCTAATATAACATTCCAAAGTAAGGAATTGCTGTAGTTATCACTTTTTTTTTTTTTTTTGGTTTATGAATACAATGAAAATGTTTCCTGTCAAAAAGAAGAAATTCAATCTTTCACTTTGAGATGCATTTTATACTGTAGAAAAAGCTCTAGGAATCCAGCTAAAGTGAATATATTTTAGCAATTGTTTTCACATGGGTAAAGTTGCATCACAAGTAGTAGAGTTTGCAAAAGATGACTAGATGTGCTGTAGACACAGGCTGAACATAAGGGTTGACAGGATGGAGCAAATTACATTTTGCTGCTGAGAAATTCCAGTTGCTCACGTGGTAGCTGGTGGGTGGCAGCCTTCTTGACAACTGTTGGGGGGCATTTAATGGTTTTCTTAGTAGAGTGGTAACTCCCTAGCAATGGGAAGCTTGCTCTGAAAGCCCTGATGATGATGATAACCAAACCTGATTGTTGCTTGCACACAGCAAATGGCTTTAGGACAAGGTTTTCTCATTTTGAATGCTTGCTCTACCTGTATGTTAGCTCCTACTACTTGCAGACTTCAATCTTGAAACAACTGTAATATCCTTATATTCAGTGTACACAACACCAGATTCTTCTAAAGAAGTTTATTGCCCAGCATTATTAAAAAAAACCCTAGTAGTATTAAATTCAGAGCACATAAATTTTTGATAAGCATTTAATGAATTGTTGAGAAGTCAGTGTTACTAAAGAATAATGTATCTCTGACTGTAAAGATGGAATAATTCTTGCTCAGGTTCAGCATCTCTGCCTGTGGCTCAGAAGTGCTGGTGTGTGTGTGTTTATGCATTGACATGCACACATGTGAACAGTTATGGGAACACCTGCATTTGTGAATTAACTTTTTTTGTTCTTTATGCCTTGGTGCTGATAAGGATTGTGATGCAGGGGACTTGTGTGGCACAACACAATGTGATTATCTCATGAGTAAATTTTAACTACGTGTCCAAATATTCATGAGAAGGAAAAAGTTGAGGCTGCACATGGATTTCCTGGTTCTCTTCTATGTATGTGAAATATGTTTTAGACAATAAAATGAAGGTTCTGTTTATGAACAACACCACCTACAGTGTGTTATTGGCCAGGTTAGAAATCTTACTATGGGACATTATGCCATAAATTGTGAGCTCCTAGATTATTGAAGCAGCTACATCAAGTGGAGGTACAAAGATTCTAGAGATGAGTAAAGAAATGAAATCTCTGTAGAAGAAAATGGAAGGGGGCTTCCACTATGGACCAGTTCAGTGTCAACATGAAAGACTTAAACCCTTTTATTGTCCCTTTTCCTCCTCAAAATCCACAAGGTAAAGAAATAGGCAAGAATACTTTGGGGTCAGTGCCCAGGGTTATGGGGTATGTCTTCTGGTGGGGATGGAAGTCTGAGATGATGCTTCAGTGCTGCTGTTAGACTGTTACACATTGCCATGCACTACACTGAGATGTGTACATCTTTACACAGATGTCTTTCTTCTGTGCAGGAAGGACACAGACAAGGAAGAATAGAGATATGTCTGGTCCTGGGTACATGGAGGGAATGTTAGTGCTGCCACATTATTGAAACAAAAATGACACTCTTTTGAGTTTGTTTAGTCATTTAACTATTTTTCTTTCTGTCAAACTCAAAAGAGTGTCAAACAAGGAATAAAAAATGACCAGAGGGTGAGAGTGAAGTTGTACCCTGGGCTGAACCTGCTATTTGTGCTACTCTGGGGGTCCTTGGATCTGTGAAACTAAACATGGAGCTACATGGGCTCCTTGGGCTTAGAGATGCTGTGAGTCCAGCACTCTGGTGCTCCAGGGCATTATCTGTTTCTGATTCTGCTTTGTTTCCCACCCCTCCATCAGCTGCAGCAGCTGTCTGAGCACTGTGCTAGCTGGCAGTGTATCACAGCTCACCACTGCTTTTCACAGGCACTACACTACAACTGGTGTCTTTATCTAAAAACCTATTTCACTCCTTTCTGGTTCCCTGTTGAGAAACTGCCATTTGCTTATGCAGGATCACAATGGAAAATGTCAAGTCCTCTTGAGTTTGCCAGGATCTGAGGAGGAAGGGAGAAAGCCCCATAACAGAAATAGCTGCTATGAGGGTGAGCCAGCCAAGTATTTCACTCCTCTTCAGCCTATGGGGTTATTATGTAATGCTTTAAATGCAGAAGGGACAGGTGGCAGTCAAAGAGCAGGAGAGGACAGCAGCCTCTGGAGGACAAGACTGTGTGGTCCCCAAGCAGTGGCATTGAATAGGAGGGAGAGAATTTAGCTGCAGATGTTGTAACATCAACAGAGGCACAGAGGGCTGACCCAAAACCAAGATGAATGAGAGAGCAGAAACAGGGTTCATACCAAGTGGTATCTTCTTTCCCTTGCTCTCTTTCTCTCTCTACATGTTGTTTTGAATTTGTTTTCCTGTGGACTGTTACTTCTTTCCCCTGGATATTTGCTTTTCATTACTTTTGGCTGCCACATACCTCTCATTTTTGTTTGTTGTGTAATGGAGTCTGGGTGTTGATGTAAAACAGTCTGAGATTGGTTGCATTATTCACAGGTCATCAACTCTTACATGTCCAGTTTATGGCAGTGATAGATATGAGAATAGGGATATTAGATAATCACAGAAAATATTATTGGGATTCTTGTTAATTGAGTAAAAGTACAGAGTTCCATACTATTCATTAGGTCCCATGAACTAATTGTTTAGCACTTCACAAACAAGGAAAATGACAGGACTTTGACTTCCCTAGTTGCATCCCTGGGGAATCTGACTGTGGAAATGTTTCACATTGGCAAAACATTCCCCTGTACAAACCTACAAGTGTCAAAGGAGTCAGGTTTTTTAAAAGGCAATGTTTCCACAGACTTTAGACATTTCTTTGTATCAGATCAGGTGTCCCTCACTGGAGAGTCCCAGCTAGACAGTTCCTTGAGTTCTTGCAATGATGCTTTCAGGACAATGCAGTTTCAGGCATGATAGCTGTAGTGATACAAGAAAAAGAAGCTCTCACCAGAGAGAGAGAGAGAGAGTGTGTATTAGATGGACAGAAAGAATTAATCTGAAGAACATTTTGTACAAAAACAATGACCTCATACCTGCTAACCTCAAATGGGACATGGAATAGAATTAAATGGATTTTAAAAATGCCTGTATCTTTAAAATAATGTAATCTGTATGCTGTCAGTATGATATATAAGACTATGTAGTACTGTTAAGGCTGCCAGCTAACTTGTATATGTGAACAGTCTTAAGCTTTGTTTTTATAGACTGTCATTGGTATTATTTGTTTTTTTCAGATTGGTTTATGTTCTCATCTTACACTTAAGCAAACACATCACAAAATGAGACCAAATTCTGAATGGTTATTTGCACTTTTCTTCTTTTAAAATATAAAATATTCCTTATAAACATTCCCAAAGAACTCGTATTTAACTCCTTTCACTGCACCTTTAGTGATAGTATATAATTTAGTGATAATCCAGAGAGCTTTTGAAGCTGTCTGATTTTTCAGAGGGCAGTTGGTCATCCATTTGTCAGAGTCCCATACATTGCCATGAGGAAATTTTGAAAGATCTTAATCTTTATTTAGAATAACAAGCAATTTGCAGTGTTCATGCAGTTGTAGCATAAAACTTTGTAAAACCAGGTGTCGTTCACAAGATGTGAAGTGTGCAAATGAACAGTATGATCTGAAAGAATAAAAATGCTTGTATTTTGCAGTTCAGCTGTCTTCTAATGAGCAATTCAATTAAGTTTGGCCTTGTTAAATAGGTGCTTGAAAAATAAGTCAAGTGATGCAGTAAATAAGGGCGTAGAAAAGCAAATCACTCTCTCTTTTAAATAGCAATCAAAATATTTATGTGGAGAAGTTGTTGTGGAGCTTTTAATACATATCCCAAAATCATTAGGCAGCTAGGTCGAGAACAACTCAACGTGCAAAAACACAGCATAGGGAGGATTGAGGAGGTATTTAATGCAAATCCATCACTATCTCAGTTTCAAGACTCCACAGGGGAATGATTTAAAGAGTAAGTTAGTTCATAATAAGAACAAATTATACTTTTACCAAATTGTAAGCAAATTGAGTATTAAAAAGTTAATAATGACATTTCACACTAGGAATTTGTTTCCAATTAGTACAGAAAACTTATCTAGCTCTGAAGTAAGAGCTGTGTCTAAATTAGACTTTAATAATAAAAACTGACAGTGCATTGTACATGTGACCATAAGAACATTGGCTTTAGTTAACTGACAACTTAGAGTCCCCTGCTGTGTGCCCTCCCCCATCTCCCCTTTTGTTTTATTGATGGTCAATGATTTTTCTTTAGGACAGCAACGTGAAGTTAAAGAGCAAGAGCAAAATGCAAGAAACACTGTCTTACAGTGTTCTAGGGAATGGCATTTGGGTTAATTCAGCAGTGTCACAGGAGTTGATGGCTCATTTACCCATTGCCATTTGGAATTTGTAAAGCAATCCATAAACAGCAGCTTCTGTCCATGTAACTTGCCCATTTTGTAAAATTCCACTTGCTTCAGCAATGTTGAAGTTGGTCTTTTGGTTTATTTCCCTTTGTCTGTCTTTCTGTCAGTAGTGGTCACTATGGAGCACATCATTCAGCTTCGTTTCAACTCCTGCCTGCTCTTACCTGGCAAGGCACTGGGCTGCATGGTCAAGGGATCCTGGAATGATACTGAAGAGCTCAGCTGAATGGGGCTGTGATCAAAGCTTTGGGGTAAGACTCAGACTTCCCTAGGGAAAATGAAGCAGCAGAATGAAGTTGCCTTGAAAAGGAGAGGTGAGATGAGGTAGGTTGGGCAGTTCTTTTACCCTGTCTGCTCTAGTGAGCATCACCTGTGGAAGATAGGAAGGTATGGTCTGTGATCCAGCTTAAGTGTTAGAAAAGAAAATCAGCAGGTCTTCATTGAGCATCCTCATGCCTCACACTGGGAAAAGCAGTGTACCACACCTTTTAATGCTGGTTTACCTTAGGGAGGAAATGATAAAGCCCATGCAGAGAAATGTTTAGTTGGAATGGCTTCAGGCAGTAATGCTAAACTGCAGCAGCAGAGTCTACATATTTCAGTAAAAAAATATGTATTGATGCCACTAAAGAATTTTTGTCCTCTTGTTTTGCAAGTAGTGTCTCTATTGTGAACATCATAAACCAATGTTCCTAACTCAGAAATTAATTGATGATGTTGCTACAGGGCTCCTAAATTCAGTTTTCTTACAGATTAGGTCAATAGAGGGAAAGATAAAGTGTTACTGCTTCAAAGACAAAAGCCAAGAACTGACATTTCTGAGATATACAGTATGCTGTATTGTTCCCTTGTTGCACATTGGCACTCTGCATAGATAGGGCAGTGAAAAATTGAGGTGGACACAACTTCTGGTCATCTTCCCAACAAAGCATTTAACTAATGTATGCAGGAGCTTTACCCATGAAAATATTGGGCAGTCCCAGAGACTCCCTCAGGCATTGCACAATTGGTAAGTACTGTTTCTGTGCTGAAATGTGATGATTAACATCCTGGGTGGAGATTCTGGCAGTTACAGTGATTTCTTTGCAGCAGTAACTGCCTGGAATTGACCAGACTGATCATAAATAATATGAAGTAGTCAGTAGAATATGACCTGTGTAGATGTGAGTTTAGAGGAAAATCAGAGGTTGGAATTTAAAAGTAACAATGACCATTGGTGAAAAGGTCCCCCAAACAAATAAAGAAACAAATGCAAACCCCACCCAAAACACAACAGCTTGAGATACCAAGAGTAAGGTCTTGCTGTGGAACCTCTTTGGGAATCATCATGACAATCAAACAGAAAAACTTGATTCATTCATTTAGATGAGAGAAGATACTCAAGTGGCTTGAGTTGCTGTAGCACATCTTTTGGGCACTGAAATTTGTGCTTGAGTTTTACTGACTCTCTAATTTTTCCTGAGCTGTACTTATTGTAATCACCTTTTATTATTTTTCCTCCAAGTGTTTCAGATTATTTAAGTTTTATGGTGGTTCTCTTTTTCAAACCTACCTTGCATTATCACTGTAACTGCTGATTTCTGATCTGTTGGGAAGAAAATTACTTAGTGTCTTAGCAACATTTAATTGACATTTTATTCATATCATTTATTTCAATTGCAGGACTTGAATGTCATTTAAATAGCAATTATTTTCCCAATATTGCATGTTATCAACTACATAGGCAATACATCTTGCATTACAATGAGTTCATTTAAAGGAAGGTGGTGGTGATCAGGGACATAATTTGGTAGAGTGGGTTTCTGAATGGATCAAGAGGTAGTTTGGGTCTTTTTGATCATGTGAAGTCAGTGTAACGTTATTAAAATACTTAGGAAAAAATTCACTTGAGACTTAATATGGAAATAATATATGTCATGGGACTTTAATATAGCAGAGTCCCTGACTGCTGTGCCAAAGTGTTTTGACACTACACTGAGGCATCAAATCCATTTGATTCTTGCTCTCTCTTCTGAAATTATTACAAAACACTAGTAGTGATTATTTTTCTCTAAGCATTTTGTTGCTAGGCACTGCCTTGAACCTGATGGTAAGTTTCATATATATCATTGGATAGGATGATTAAAAAAAAAATACAGTTCAATTTGATAAAAGAAATCACTCCGTAGACAGTGATCAGGAACTGGAAATTTCACTGTTCATAGTTATGCTTTTCCATTTTGTGGTCAGATTTTCACAGATTTCTTTTCAACTGGGGAAGAAGAAAACTGGTTAATGGAGAAAAAATGGAAATCTGGTTAATGGAACCTTGTTGTAAGGTTTAAAACTCATGGTAAGGTTGCTTAAAATATTGGAACAGAGGCATATTTAATAGCAATGGCAGCAGTCAGGTAGAATTGTTGAAGAAAAGTCAATAATTTCTCTTCTTGTTTTCCTATGGAATGGAACAAGTAATGGAATCATCATGCTTTTTAGGAATGAAAGATGGAGATACTGGTTTATAGCTGGGATTGTTTCAAACTGTGCAGACTTTGTGGACTAGCCCTCATCTGTGCAGTTGTGGTGGACAGCAGGTAAACAGCATTTTACTGCCCTCAGAGAACTTCTGATCACATTTAAGTTGCTTTTGTGGGGGATGGATAATCATACAGTTATTTGGGGGTTATCCTTGGGCACAGCAATTATCTCCAGGCCCTGCATGAGTGGCATAATCATAGCTTTCTCAAAGGCAATGCTGGTGAAATGATGCCTTATTTTTAGTTTTTCACACATGCAATTTTATGTGCATCATACAGGAGGTTAATTTTCCTTCTGGCAGTTGGTGAGGTATCTGACCAGACTGCCTTTTCCTGTCAATCTATGTTTTTATTTTTGGTCTTTCTTGAAGAAAATATGCTGAACTTTCTAAACAGATCAATTTTTTTCTTGTGAGTTATTACTGGAAGGAGGTGATAATTGTTTTATCAATAGAAGGCACGGTCAGTAGCATTTCAAATACCTCTAAAGCTAGTTATCTGATCACACTCTCAGGCAGCTTTGGTTATTGCTCGTGTTTGATTTTTGGCACTCAGTGAGTTATTAGGAATAGCTGTATAACACTGAATAACTTCCTCTGGCTCAGTGTGAGGCAGACCATGTTTTGGGCAGATACACAGGAGAGCTGCTGGGGAGGAGGAGGAGTGCCTGGCCTTGCAGCCAGCTCTGGGGGTTGGCACACAGCTGTTGTGCAAGAAGAAATTGAAAAAATTCTCAAATAGCTGATACTCTGTTGTGTTTCCCTTACTCACCTGCTCTCGTTGCAGATTTGTGCACTTGGCAGAACCATTTTTCCTTTCCTCAGGTAAAACTAACCTTAGATTGTTCCTAGAGACTGGTCCCAACTGGGACAATACTGGGGGACCCTTTTCTAAAGGGTTCTCCCTAATTGATATTTGGACTTCTGAGGGGTGACAAAACATTTGTCTCATCATTCATTCTAACAGCAGCAAGTGTGCTGCTAGTGGAAGGAAGTTTTGGGTTTTTTTTACTCAAAATCATGCTCTTTGAGGGCATAACCAATGAATCCATTTGGAAAACTTCCAGGTATTGCTATGCTATCTGTCTGTGTTTATACAAGCAAGAGGGTCTCTTGTCAACTGCTAGAGTGTATGCTTCATGGAGGATAACAATGTGTACTCTCACCTAGACAAATACACTTCTGTGGTGATTCAAAGAGCTGTAATGAATAGTAAACCTGTTCAAAGGAAACGTGAAAGTTTTAAAGCCACTTAGGAAGCTTAAGGCACTGCTTTTTAACAGAATTAAGTACCAAAGGTTGCATAAAAGACCAACCTCTTCCCCAGCACAAAATAATTTGAATTAGGGGCAGATAAAGTGGCAAGAAGTAGTGAAAGACAAAGCCCAGAATAACAGTTCTCTTCCAGAAAGATCTAGATTTTGCTTTGTTACTCAAATTGCTGAGTTTATTTATAAACTTAATAAAATGTTTGTAAATTGTAATGATGGTAACTTCATCCAGAAGGTTAAGCTTGGAGGTCTGGAGGGTCACTCTTGCTCTGGGTGAGAACTCGCAGAGAGCAAAGCACACAAGCTGAGCTGGCAGGCTAAGCAAGCTAGCTGGTGGGTTAGGCTCTTGGCTCAGGTTGTTGGCATTCTTCCTCTCTGATTTAATGTGAATTAAAGCCTAAACATTACATCACTAGGAGGTGTCATGCTGTGGAGCCTTTTACAGATGGGGTCTTCCTAGTAGTAATGAATCAGTGAGTGAGAAGGCTGTGCAGGGTGTATTGTTTGTGTAGCTGAAGGCCTAAAAATAGTTTGATGGGTTTTGTAGCTGTGCAGTGGGAGTACAGGGTGCTCAAGAATGTGAGCCACATAATAGACTAATGAGCAGAATGTCAGAAATCCAACAAAAAGAAGGCAAAGGTTTACACTAGGTGTGTGCAGTGTGGAGTGAGAAACAGCACAGAAATGATCCAGTTGACATGAATGCAGCAGGAATTGATCACATTGTGCTTTTAATGACTGATGCACATGCATGCTCAGCTCCTAAGCAAAAAAATGACTTAAATGAAAGGTGCATATGTGATAAGTTGTAGAAGATACAGTAGCAGGAGAAGTTTTTGCCTGAAGAACAGATAACATATAAAGGTGAAGTGTGAGCTGGATTCATTAAATCTATGCTCTGGATAGTTACCTTCCCCTGAGAGGTACAAATAATGCAGCCTGCTTTCTGCCATGATGAGCATTTGGTTTAAGCAAGCTGCTGCTTTGGTCTGAAGTCCTAACTGGCTTTAATAGTTAAAATATGTATATAAATCCTGATTATAATTTGATTTCTCTTCCTGTTTCTGTCCCCCAATCTCTGCTCTGCTTGATGCTTTCAGATTGGGGATAAGAAGGAGGAAACTGAATCCCAGTATGTACCCATTTCTGTTAGGTTGGAGCTCATCAGTCCCCAGCCCCCATCTTGAAGAATGGCTAAGCTGGAGGTTAGGTCAGGGTGTTCAGGGACATTCCCATGACAAATATCTCCAAGGGTGACTATTCCACCATGCTCCTCACCACCTGTTTTCCTGTTCATCACACATATGTGTGTCTTAGTTGGTATGCAGCCTGAGAGACACATCACTATGGGTTCTCCTGATGTGTTCCAGTGGTTTTCATTTTGTGGATCTCTGAAGGAACTCACTCCTGGGTAATTAGAATTGTTAAATGCTTGGAGTGTTTTATGTTGTTTATTCTTTTTTACTAAATGCTTTCCCTAAACAGGTGTATCCCTATTATATATACCCTAAGCAATTAAAAATCAGCTCATGCCAAAGCCATTTTTCACTGGCTTACTTAGAGGATGATTAAATAAACAAACATCCATTAAAGTGGGATTTCCAGACTATTGATAAAAGTTTGTAGTTATGCAAGTTAAGAGAAGGATAATTGAATTTCATACTTCATGCAATAAGCTGCTCACCACAGGAGTTCAGGAGAAAGTTTTCTCACATTTAAGCATTAAAGAACTTAGTAGTTCTTCAGTTTCCTTACAGGCCTCGTGTGTTAGGTTGTTAACAGATGAAAGAAGCTGTAATTGAACAGTCTCATTAACCAAATCCTGGACCCTTTTTCTCATGTCCTTTGCTTGTTCAGAGTAATAGGATGGAATTTTCAGGCCTTTGTTCAATTTACTTTTACATTGATAGAATGGTATCTATTTTTTTAATGAACAATGTCAAGAATCTGCAGTAAGGGAGAGGTAGAAATGGAATACTATATGTACTCACTCTATGCATATTTAAGATTCCTGTAGGTGGCTTTTTAAATTTGAATTTAAGGCTGCACAGAGTTGCATGAGTAAAATCTACAATAAACAACCTTAAAGTGAATCCTTATTGAGTTTACTCCGAGTGCTGTATTTATGTGGCAACACAAGAAGCAATACCAACCTTCCAAATGGATTTCTGCACCTGCCTCTTTGGCCTGGCCATGCCAGGGAAGATTGCAAGTGCTTTTTGTGCAGATGTTCAAGAGGGTCCTTCTCTCCTTCCTGCCTGACCCTAGGCATTGCTGCATCCACTGAGATGACAGCACTGCTGCTTCTGTGGACTAAAGAACTAGCAGCTACTATTGCATCTTCCAAACACAAGTCTCAAGGAGATGGTCAATGCACTTTTCCATCTCTGTAGCGTGCCATGAACCTATTCCATTCCAAGATATGCCTTGCAAATAAAAGGGTTCCCATGGCACCTTGCATCGCTGCATGAACTGGTTGTTAGAATTCAAAATACATTTTGGAAACCTGTTCTCTCAAACTGGAAGTGGTGAAAAGATATTGATTGGGAATTGGAAATTCCATCCAGGATAGCTGATGTCATTTCACTAGATGGTGCTATAGAATCGTTTTGCCTAGAAAGAGCAAAAACGTGCTTTGCTTGATGATTAATGGCTACTATATTTGGCAGAAAAAGCTGAATTAGATGCTAGACTTCAGGTCTGAAAAAGTGATGGGCTTTCTACTTCAAACTTTTTAATGCATAATTGAATCCGAACTGTAATAAATAATTTCATCTAAGGAAAAGTTGAAGTAAGAGCTAGAAGAGTTGAATCGCCGTTGTATTATATGTGTAACATGCAGATAATTCACATTTTCAGAGCTGAGATGAGATAAAGTCAGACAGAAACTAGGAACAAAGAAGAGACAGTGAAAGGTGAAAACATCCTTCCTGTGAGCAAATCTTTCCAAGATTTTCATGAGACTCATGGTGCTGCTTTTGCTTTGTGATGATGGAGACTGACCTAAAAAATGAAGTATTTTATGGAATACTGTTGATTTTAAAGTAATTCTTGATGCATTGCTTTCTTCTGAATATTAACGGGCAAATTTTAAAGATTGCTGTTCTTTATACACAACATTGATTTATATTGCTAGAAAATTTAGGACTAAGAGAGCTAGTTGATGGCATTAGATTACAACATGAGGATTTGTTGTCCAACTTTGAAGTAGTCTCAATAAGTGCTGAGAACAGAAACAATATTCCACATTGTTAATCCAAATTCCTATCCTTATTGTTCTCCAAGGTGTGGTACAACTAATTAGCTGCTGCCCTAGGATGATAAGGTGGAAGAAGCTGAAACATACAGGATGAAATGAGCAGTCTTTAAGGTGGAAGGAAAGGAAACCAAAGAAATCTGATGCAATACTAAAAGGTCAGTTGAGTACACAGATGTAAAAAAAATAAAATGTAGACACTGCAATCATTTAACCATCAGTATTATCATGTGGACATGGCATGCAGGTCAAATAGCAAGTCAAAAGGTTTTGAATATAGGGCATGAATTCTTATTGCTATATGTAGAATCTCAACATTCATGGACAGAATAAGGCAAAACTTGCCAGAAAGGTTGAACACCAAGAATAATGTGAACAATTTCATTGAAAATCCTTGATGATGGGATATATCTCATGCTGCATTCTGAATATAACTGTGCTCACAGTTAAAAGTGGCTTATACCTTTGAGAAGGATTGCTGCTATGAATGCTTAGTGTACAGCACAAGTCTAGATTGTGGGTTAGTGACCTCTGTGAACCAGGGAGCAATCTTATGTCTTCAACTTGGAAACTATACAGTGTGTTGCAAATAGTGATTGGTGTAATGTCCTGTAGTCAGTCCCCAAGAGCACCATAAAAATATTAAGTATAACAGAGCAGAACTGGGTAAGTAAGGGATTTTTTTGTTTTATTGCTGAAACAGAAGGTAAAGAACAATTAAATGCTAAAAAAAATTTTTTTAGAGGCACTTTGAATAATACCAATGGGGTGGGGGGAATTGTTTAAACTTACAAATACTTGAGTGAAAAAGTATCTTTTGGACTCTAATTTTTATAAAGTTAAATTTCATTTTTAAATACTGTTTGAAAGTGAGAAGCTGTGAAGCTTTATCTTAGAAGTATATAAAATGGCTGGAATTTCCACAGTTTTTCATTTGAAAATGTATTCCATGCTTCATATGAACAATTGACATTTTTATAGTTAATTCCTGCCCTTGCAAGAAGATTCAGCTCTGTCTTGTGGGGGGATAAGATATTCATTAATGGAAATAGAGACAGAAGGCAGAACCTGAAACGGGCTATTTGAGTTAAAACTGCCAATAGACATCTAACAAATTTATCTTCTGTTATTAGGACTACTTCATCATCTTGCTTTTATGGCTTATGCACGTTGATGCACGACATTTCCGTGGTGACAAATGCAGATGTTATTTGTGTAAATGGTGTAATTTTATTGTTTTGTACGTAGCATTCCTCTCTCAAATACTGCTCTCTAAAACCAGTCTAATTTTTATTAAATAGTTTAAAGCTACACTTGGTGTTATTGCTGTTGTCAGAAATCATAACTGTTTTGAGTTAAATAGGAGGTTTCTGTTTATTTCAGTTACTATGATGTTCCTTTCTTAATCATCCTTTAACAAATAACCTTGCTCCTCTTTTATTTTTTTTTTCCTGTGTGAATGAAGAATAGCTATTCTCAGGGGAAATTGTTTTGATCAATGTAAGATGTTTGCTATATTATGCCTAAAATATTTGGGTTTAGGCAGAATTTATTGAAAGTATTGTATTTTAGCTAGAAGCTAAGACAAAGCTGCCCTTACTTTCAATTCCATTCTAGGGCTGACAA
This sequence comes from Corythornis vintsioides, assembly GCA_025447755.1. NCBI lineage: Eukaryota > Metazoa > Chordata > Aves > Coraciiformes > Alcedinidae > Corythornis > Corythornis vintsioides. The sequence continues at coordinate 27,538 of JAOEGS010020119.1, forward strand.
AGAGTGAAATTGGATAGTAGCCTTTATCTAGTTTAATCACCAAGGCTGAATTGAGAGTGGTACTCAGAGGTGCAGGTATTAGACTTTGTGTTGTTCTGCCTTGAGAAATCCTTGTCTAGCCTGTGACAGTATATCTTGTACTGAAGGGGAAAAAGAATCCCAAACAGGAGAATAACCTCAGCTTGTGACATCTCATGCAATGGGTCTTTCTGTGGTGAGTGTCCAACCTCAGTGATCCCAACCCCTGAATCACAGCATGTTAGGGATTGGAAGGGACCTGGAAGATCATCTAGTCCAACCCCCCTGCCAGAGCAGGGACACCTAGACCAAGTCACCCAGGAACATGAGATCCAACCCCAGCCCTGTGCAGGGGCTGCACTGCTTCCAGCACTGGCACCTCAGCCAGGTGCAGGAGCTTTTTTCCCTCAGCAGACATGCCAGCCTGGCTGGAAAGATGAGCCTTTGTTTCTTAGCTAGGTAGACTGCTGGCTGTAAAAGTGTGGAGAGCCTAGCAGAGCACTGAAATGTGAAGTCTGGAGGTAGGCCAAGCCTATATTTGGTGCCTGAAGGATGTGTGCCCACGGCATGCCAGAAATGCTCATACAGACCCCAAGCTCAGAATTTCACTACAGGTTCCAATTGGAAGGTGAATCACATGCCTTCAAAACCCTCTCAAATCACAATTTCTTCTCTCCACGGCCAAATTATCAAGATAATGATGCCAAGTAAGGAAGATGCAGCTTAGTTGCTATGGCAAAACTAAAGAGAGGGACACAAAGCTGCTACAGAAGGTCTTGTCACCTTCAGCATCTATGCTAGCTTTATTTTTTTTTTTCCCCATCCCAGGGAAAATTTGACAGAGGAGGAAGAAGGGTTTATATATCCTCCTTCTGTATTACATACATTTTGGTATTATGATACAATATATCTACACTGGCATTTTATACAAATTAATAGACTTCTAGAGAATTAATTTCCATTATGAGATTTGCTCACGATTGCCAATTTGGCAGCCTCCTGCAGTGCTTAGTATTACATCTGCTTAACAGACCAGATGATAATACCACAAACTGTACCCAGATTATTTGCTGAACCATGGAGCAAGTGGCTGTGAAAATAAATATATTACCAAAAAGGAATTGCAGTACATTCAATTGGATGTAAAATCCCCTATCTTCCAATTTATCACTACACGTATGAGTGGGAGGCATTCCATGTGTAATACTTGAATAGTTCTTATGATGAAAGGGTGTGTTCTGGGGAAGATTTGACAATTTTTCAGAAATACCTATTTTTCTGAAAGAATGATAACAAAAGCAGTCATTTTTCAGTAGTTTTGGAAGTGAAACATACCTCTAGTAGTGTAAAAGTGAAGGTAAAACTATTGCAAATCCCCTAATATCCCATTGAGTTTAGAGAACCTGTATTTCTGCCATGACCCTCATTCAGAACAAAAGGCTCTCACCTTTCCTTTTACTTGGTTTGGTCTAAATGATTGTTGCTCATTTGCAGTCTTGTTCAGTATTAAGTTGTTCACTGTCTTGTTGCTTAGTCCACAGACTTTGTATTGCAAAAAACTTAAAGCAAAGGCCAGGTGAAACTTGGATGCTGTCAGGCAGGACAAGTTGTTTATTTTTCAGTAATATTTTCTATCCTAGCATATATTGGTAAGAAATTTCTGTAATTGTAGCAATGATTTAATCTCATTTGTGTTATTTGTTTCTAAATGAGACTGCTCTTATGTTTTTAATGCTTAAACTGCTGGTCAGCTGGGAACTGATCTTGTTTGTGGTTGGTAGGAGTGTTCTCCTTACAAATCGGAAGGAAAACGTAGGCTTGCTAACTTGAGAGCACATGCATTACCTCCCAGCAGTCAAACAAGAATGGGAAATGTGAGGATCAGAGTCTGATGGTCACAAAAACTGAATGAGTAGCATGGGCTGATAGGACAAATGTGCACGAAACACTAAATAATAGAAATGTGATGTTGGAAATCTTAAGTGAAAGTGACTGAGATGTGGTTGCATAATACATGTGTATTCAATCCATTTTATGCCTCTGATTTCTCTTAAGAAAATGAGAGGAATTTCAACAGAGCAAAAATACGTAGAGATAATAATCTATATGGACAAAAGTGATTAGGACAAGTAAATCCATATTAGATGTGCTGTAGCTGCAATAAAATAAATGAGGAATGTAATTTTAGAAAAGATAAACTGACAAGTAATTTGTGGGTTTAGTAGAAAATGCAGTCAAGCATAAACTCCTCTTTCCCATAGAGTCAAATGCTAATTCTGACAATTGGCAGACTCTGTGTCTATTGCTTCATTTTTCTCCATCCTTTGGACTTCTAGATTTCTGTGGTGATTTATCTAAAGGTGGTGACTTTTACAACATGACAATTACATGCTTGTACATGGTTTTGCTGAAGAAATTACAGAAGGAGCTATCCTGTGTTTCATTAAGATGCAGAAATACTTTGTCCTAATGCTATTGCAGTGCTTTCAATGTATGGATATTTCATCTGTGTGTGCAAATTGCAAAGTAAGGCTAGAGGTTTCAAAAGATCATATAACTCTAAGCTTGTTGAAAGCTTGACACCCTCCTAAAACTAAATCCTATTTGTTGCAGCACTTAGGACTCTTTAAAGAAAGGTTTGATAAATCTGTTAATGTACAAACTGTGAATGTGGAAGAATATTTTATATATGACTTAGTATGAATAGGAAAGAGAATAGGTGGATTTAAATCCAAAGCCATCATCTACAGTTCATAGACCATGACTATTTTTCAGTCTAAACATGTTATTATTTTAATAATTTAGCTACCCATAACATTTCTTTCTCTTTTCACTCTGAGAGGTTCTAGTGTCAATAGTAAGATGGTTATTCACTTCAGTTTGTATAATAATAATCAGCCTTTCTAGAGGTGAAATTACAAAAAATATTGGTAAATACACCCCTGGACCTCACATCCCCAGCTGAAAGATAAGCTGGCCTTTAGGGGAGATATTATTTTAATGTTTAGAAGCTGGTTTTTGTAATAGGTTAGAATTTATTTTACAAATATTCTAATTCCTCAGGGTAATTCAGTTTGTATTTCCTACTTAGCCACATAGAGTTTGATTCTTTGATATCATCTATACTGGCACAAACTTTTAGTGAATAGTCTTCATATCAGTCCCATTCCATGAGTGAGGTTGGTAAAGAGCCTGTTTATGGAACGTTGTGACTTGCTTTTTTGGTCAACTCAACAGTTAAAGTTGACAAAAGTTTGATTCAAAAGAGTACTAAAAGTTTGTCAGAATGTCATTACTGTCACTGTGATATATCTACTGTAGAGGCAACATCAAAAGATAAATTGATCTTGAAAGGAAACAGTAATGTCTATATTGATATGAAAACTGGTGATCTTTATTGGAAAAAATACACAATTCTTTATTTTGCAATAAAACTTTTCAATATTTTCTTTACGTTTAACAAAAAGCAGATTGATATTTTAACATAGCTATTTTGGAACAATTTTCTGTATAACTTGAAGGCATACTCAGAATTATTTTTTTTTCCTGTTTTTAAAGAATGACAGCAAAAGCACCTTTATCTGACATTTAGGATGATTAAATTTTGAAAAATCACTTGGCATATTCAGCATGACTCCACAGGGTACTCTTGCTTTATAAGGCAATGGATCATGTTAGCTTAACTTATATTTAAGATTAGCTGGCCTGATATTATTGTGTTAGCCAGTCTTGCTGAAATGGAAACATAAAATTTTGCTACCAGGAGATCAAGACTGTGCATGCCTTATACTGTGAATTAGTTTCATTAAGTTTTAAAATGCAGTGTTTGCTCTAGCCAAACTACTGTTGTAAACCAGCAAATTGGGCTTAAATATATAAAATTTAATCCCAGGCCAAAATCATATGCATTTCTTTTTGGTGTAGCCTTTATAGGCTATATAAGATGCACTATTCTAGAAGAAAATTAACTTCAGCTGAATATGTTTACAAATATGAGTAATTTTAATGGGTTTAGATCCATGTCACTAATGCAGAAAGTGATCTGGGAGTCACAAAAGTTTCCCATCTCTGTTCCTAAATGGCACTGTGTTCTTTGTGTTTTTATCAGGTGAGTGCAAAGCAACAGTATAGGCTAGAAATAAATTAAAGAAAAAAAAAGGAAAAAAAAAGAAAACACTGAAATAATTTTTTGTGTTTAAAGATTTGATGAATGCTAGCTGATGCTGTTAGACTGGGGTTGTGATGAGGATGCTCTTTATGGCACTCTGGGTACAGCCTCCCTTCTGACTTCACCCTTCAGCTTGTGAGGATGTGAGGCATCAAGCCATTGTGGAGGTTCCTACAGATCCCCTCTGTATGCCTGCCCAAGGCAGCTGCCAATGCCATTTGAACTCCCTTAGTTTTCTTTTCTTCACCATGGGAATATTGCTGCTTGAGGAAGCAAAAAGAGCTTCTATTAGCCATGCAACCTCTGAGGGTCATGGAAAATATTTTTTTCATCAAAAAAACCCAAGTTTTTCCCAAAGCTGGGAAACACTTCTTTTTTTTTTTTTGTCCTGAGAAACAGACTTGCTGGGTTAAGAGAATGTTAGGGTTGCAGCTTTTCCAATCACAAAGACATGGCCTTTACAATAGATTTGTGGAAGAAAGAATATAGGGAGTTCTTTGAATGCAGCAGTGTAACAAAAAGGACGAGGAGAGAAGTTTGTGTAAGCCAGAAGCTTACAGTGCACCAAGAAATTCATGTCTCCTTTGCATTATGGTTGTTTACAAATCAATTGGAGCAGTGGAGTGTTCCAATTGTAGTGTTCCCAGCAGTTTCAATGCCTCTCTTCACTCTTTTGCTCTTTTTGGGAGTTTGTTCTGGGAAAGATGGAAAATTTGAAGTTGGATCTAAAACATTAGATTTCATAAAGAGTGTATCTTGATGCAGGATTTGAGTAAATGATGAAGCTTTGAGGTTCATGCAAATATTTCAGAGAAGCTGAACATTAATCCAAGTGATAAATTGTGGAAGAAATGTATTTGTCTGTTTGCTTGTAACACTGCTTATTTTTAGTTAATTGAATATCCTAAAGGATCGATGCATTTTATGAAAGTTTGTTCACTGAACTAAATGAAAATAAATTACAGTTTCAGAAATGGACACCTATTAGGCTAGGTACTAATAAAGACTGAAACCCTCTTCTCCCAGACCTCTGATTAGTGGCTGTCCAAACTGGCACACATTAATGCTACTAATATTGCTAGTTCTTAGAGTTTGTGTTTCCTTGTTGTTTCAAAACATCATATTTTAAAGCTTATTTTTTCTAAGAAGAGGTACCTGATAATCTTATGCCCCGGATGCCATAAGCTGAGGAGAATACTGAATACCACAAAGGTCTTGTGATAAAATAAAGAAAGGTGGCCACAAACACAGTGTTTTTTGTACATTGCAGCCATCCTAAATACAGTGTTCTGTTTCTCTGAGTTAAACTGGAAACTCTTCAGACTGGACGTTTGTCCATGGTAATAAATATGCTTTGGCATTGTTTCAGCAACACTTAGCTGTTCATTCCACACTGTGGACCTCGTATGTGTGAGCCAAGAATTAATCTAATACAGAAGCAGCAATTTGATCCCAATCTACAAAGCAGCTGCTCCGGGCCAGCCATGCAGATTGTTCTGTGTCACTCTGTGGAACAGTTGTCTTCTGAACTGTTGCTTTGCCAATGTTTTTCTAAGTTTTTAGTCAATGCTCTGAAGGAGGCTGATATTAGTGGCCACTTAGTAATTGGCAAGTACTAACATAGTATTAGAATGGAACTGCTGTAGACTGATTAAATTGTATCAGCACAGATAAAGGGAGTACATGTGAATGAAGATAGCACTCTGAATGAGGTTATCAATAATTTGGGTCTGAATGGTTTTTATTAGGATTTTTTGTCTTTTTCCTCATAGTGTGTATATGTATTTCATAAGCTCATTTAGTGAGTATTGATAAATTTTCAGCATTGAATCTGATACAGGGGAAAGGTTGAAATGACCAAACTGAATAGCTAGCTACAAATTTCAATTCTAACTGTATTATATCTATCATATCTACCCAGAGATAAAGCACATCCTGTTCATGGTGAAAGTAAGATCTGTCTTCTGTACCCATCATCAGGAGAGACTAAAAAATCCCTTGAAGAACCTTCGTTGAATCAGGTGCCAAAATCTTGCTGTCCTTCCACATTTCCCCAAAGCTGTTGTAGCTTGTACCAGCTTGAAGCTTGTTTTTTGGCAGTCTGTCCACTTGTTCCTGATCCAGGTGACACTGGCTGCATTTGGAGAAACTTAAAATACAGAAATCATTATTCCAATGGTAATCCTTCTGAAAGGAAAAGAGGAAAAAGAAGTTGATCCAATTGAACGTACAAAGCTGTGTTTCTTAATCTAGTCTATAAATGCTAAAGAATGGTATTTAAAAGCACAGTTACATAGATTAAAATATCTACTAACATATTAGAGGAAGCACTGTCTAACCCTGTAAAACTGCTGCTTTCTCAGCTGCTGGTTTGGTTTTTTGTCTTCCATGTTCAACTTGTCAACTCTCTCTTTTTAGTAGTGCTGAACAGAAAGCACTACAAGCTATCTTATCAGACGTTTATTCTTCTGATAAGCCTTCAGTAGCATGTTTAAAATTCCCTTAGATTTTGGATGCCAGAAGACAAGGAAAATGTGGTATAAAATCCTGTAGTTTATACCACGTTTCTGAAAAGGTGAAATTGTACATAGTGGGAGAACTACTGAAAAATGCTGGTGACTTCAGAAATCAGTAGCTTTTTGTGTTTTCATGTTAGGTGTTTTTGCTGGAGTATATGATCAAATACTGTCTGCTTTTCAGTGTATTCAGTATTATGTAGTGTGCCACTAGAAATGACAGCACAGCTATTTGCCATGAGAATTTGAATCCTAAGGAACCAATTTCACCATTTTCAGTGAGAACACTAAATGATGGATGCACAGATGGTTTGGTTTTTTTTTTTTTCCATCTTCCATTTTTCTGATGTTTAAAGTGTATATTTTGATTTCAAAATAGATTCTAAATTACAGAATTGTAATAATAAGATCTTGGGAACCAGAATTTTGTTTGTTATATAATAATTGTTGTATTAGAAAATTTCCTTTCAGGAAGTTGAAGTAATCTCTTCCTAGAAAAAAAAAAAATCATTTTCTGTTTTGTTATGAGGCTCTTCCAACTGTTCTGCAATGCACCACTGTGCCAATGCAGTAGTACTGTATTTCTGAACAAATAAGCTGTTATTCAGATGGAAGTAATGAGACCACATCATCTTTATGGTGTAGTGCAGCAAGAGAAAGCTCACTAAGATATTTTACAAAATACTTTTTTTTTCTTCTCAGTTTCATTTTTGGAGGGAGTGTGAAGTGAGCACTGGCACACAGCGTAGGACTCTTTTTGTAAAGTTCATCTGAGTAGGAATTGTTTTTTGTTCTAACTTTTCTTATACACATGGAAGGTAATAAATATTTATCAGGAAAGGTGATTGTGCATTCAGTGCCATCTTTACCATAAAAACTGATAAAAATAAGATCTAAACAAAGTTAAGCAAACAAACAGCTCTCTTATTATTTGTGTCTGCGATTTCCAAAGTTTCATACTCATGCTACTCTTGTTGTGTCCTCTACTCCTGACTTTCTACTAAGACCTTCGGTGTAAATAAGAGCAATGCTAATAACCAGTGTATTCCTAAATGTTTGTTGCAGATTGTTACCTACAGCTAAACACCTTGCATGGGATAATGCATTATTTATGAAATGTGGCTTCTGAATTATTTTTTTTTTTGTCTTTTCCAGGGCTGGCTCTTAACTCAGGCACAGTGAGGTCTGTCTCCTCCAGTGCTTTATAATCCTTTGTACTTTCTTCTGAGTGTAATATTCATCTTTGGCTAAGTGTGTATGATGCGTGTGCCAGCACCAAGCCCAGCAGTGAAACCTGCTGGAAAAACAAGTATACTATGTCTGCAGAGTAATGCTCCATGGAGAGTTTTATGGCTGTCCCTGATGTTTCAGTGAATGACCATGCAGCAGCCCAGGCAGAGTAACTAGTTGGTTAACTATGTGCTTCACTCCATGCTTCATTTTTCTTTATTGTGAGAAAATTTGTTACAGAGTTCTTGTGTTCTCATTTACGTGTGCCACAGCCTTTGGCAGGTATTTCACTGCTTAATGTCAAGGTTGAGAAGATGAACATTTGACAACCAAGAATAAGGCCTTCAGGAGGAAGTTACAATATTCTTATATAAGGTAATGGTAATATTTTTTTGTTTTCCTGCATGACTAAATATAGTAGTAAAAACACTTAATAATGGGTAAGCTGTACAGTTGGGATCCTTACCAGCTTAAAAGCATTACAGTTGTCACTGATAGCAATAAGTTCATGTGCTATTTATTAGCAATTTACAAGCTTTTTACCTTAGTGTTTTGTGATTTTTATTTTAATAATACAATGAAAACAACACTGGCTAATATGCTACATTAAGACGTATAATGAGCTTTGACTACTGAAACCCTTTTCTGTTCCCCTTTGTAGTTGAAAGGTCTACAGTTTTCAAACAAAGCACATGTAGGAACCTGTTTTCTAACTTCAGGCTAGTTTATTGATTTTGTTTGTTTCTGACCTTATTCACTGTGTTCTATTAAGTTTTGGGATGGTTTGTTATTACAGAACATCTTCAGTAAACCCATTGTTTGACCTCATTAAGTAACTGACAGACATGAAAGCTGAACCGAAAAAAATGCATATAAAGAAACCTAATAGCCCCTGCAGCATCAATTCTGCTTTAATAAAAAAGTACAGAATTAAGGTAGATTTAAGAATGAATTAAATAAAATTTAATTAAATTTATTTAGTTAATG